>JACCID010000453.1:0-63054 GCA_018906775.1 Sycophila sp. Sp_5
CTTGCAGTTGTCCTCAAGAGTTTTCAGAAAAGACTCCGCGTCTTCTCCTTGTTCAGCCGTGAACTTAACGTTCCAACGGCTAACAATGCGGCTGAGGTCGTCGTGACCTCTGCCTGTGCGATTCATTTCGCTGTTGGGTGGACCAATCTGATCTCTATTGGTCCTCCCGTTGGTGAAATCCGCCCACGTCCTTATCTCACGTGGCGGAAATCTCCTTTGTGTGTTCTGGACGGCCGGCGTGCCGTCCAAATTGCAGCCGATTGTAGGATAGTTCCTCGTGAACGTATCCTGGGATTCAACCCTTGGCGATGACTGCATTGGGTATGTACATTCCCGTTGCCAGTCGTTTTGCCGAATGTCGAACCTCGTGTTTGACATCGGAGACCTCAGCTGCTCGACCTCTCGAGTCAGCTGGTCTACCCTGCTCGTCAGGGTCGCGATGGTCTTCGCCTGGGTCGTCACCGTGTACGTCAGATCTCTGTATCTGACGTTGTGTTGTTCGACCGCCTGCTGAATCCTTTCCAGCAGTGTTTGTAGGTCTGCGACCTGTTCCTCTGTAGTATCCTCTACTACTGAGTCTGCGTACGAAGACGACCTCCTGTCGTCTTGTTCGATAGTTGGATCGCCAGCAGCCGTTGCTGAACGTCCCGTTCCGTGGGTTCCGCTCTGTACTCCATCTGATCCATCTTCATCTGATTGTGTACAGGTCTGCCCTCTGTCCCAAAAATGCGGAAAAATATTTATGGGACGGCCCTTTCGATTGGCGGCGCAACTACGCCTACTGTGTAGTGTGGGAGATTCTCTCGGTGAAACACGTTTTAGAGAATTTCTCTATGACTGCCTACAGTTTGTAGCACAGTCGCGTTTGAACTGCGTCAAAAATATCTACTTATTTTTACGCGACTCTATCTGAAATTCTCGCTGCCAAATTCAGCGAGAAAACGAATTTTCCTCGAAAACTTTCGTCTTTCGAGGTCAATTTGAACGGGAAAAATTCTATCTAGAATTTTCTCCCAAACGTGTTTCGGGTGTTAGTAAATTACAACTTTTGTAAATTACAATTGTTAGCTAACTAGCCAACTCGAAAGGTTCCCTTGCCGAAAGCGTGAGTTCTGTACTTGTCTTTGCCTAAGATTTAATGAAATTTCGAGTATTCATTCAACATCTGCCCGAAACAGAAGCAGGTCACGGCTGCGACTGTATGCTGTTAAATGGGTCTGAACACCCCGGGTGTTCAGTGATTAAAAGCGACTTGAACGGAAGCAGGGCACGGCTGCGACCGTTCGCTTATTTAATCCGAATCTGGAACTCCTCGTGAGTTCCAGTCTCGCAAAGCCTCCGAACAGGAGCAGGGCACGGCTGCAACTGTTCGCTTTGCGAAATCTACTCCAGAAATTTCAAACCGAAAAAAAAAATTTTTGACAGGAGCAGGGTAGGGCTGCAACTGTCTATTCGAATTATTGCTCCGAACACGAAAAAAAAAAAAAATCAAAAAATTTATTTTCCGAATAAATCCGTTTGCAAAGACAAGAGAAGTCGCCTTTTCGGACGCTCCTTCCAATTGAAGGAACGTTCGCCGCCACACGCGATTCTCTCTCTCCACCTAAATCAACTAGTGGAAAAATCCCCCGATTTTTCCTTCTCCGTTTTCTAAAAGAAAATTCAATTTTCCTCCTAAATTGCGCGCACGCACGACCTCCAGAATTTAAATCGAATTCAAAATTCGCGGCTTTTTCACTCCTTGTGAAAAAGCGCGTCGCCACCTAGTGGCTGACTCACAAAGCTTCTCCTGCTTCTGGAAGAATTCACGAAAAAAAAATCTAAGTTTCGTCGCGCCGCGGTCCTTCCCTCCAGTGCACACGTTAATGGGCGCCAGTTGTAACGGGGTTGCCTTTGACTGATTCACCTCGCGGAGGAGACCTGTCTCCGCGAGATGGGTGCAATGGGGCACGCACGAGTGCCACGTGAGGTCCTTACCTCGGGGTGCGCGCGAGCACCCGACAGCGAATACGCGTCGCCGCGGCCCGTATACAACGTGAGAGTACGCCTGTACTCTCACTTCTTGTACTCGCGTGCTGTTGCGCGAACGCGCTCCTCGCGTTCGCGTGGCTGTCGTCCTCCTGGACTATCGCCGATGCCGGCTGCTCAGCTCTACGATAGAGTGGCGGTATCCGGGAGGTTGGGGACGAGGAAGGTTTGTCGAGTAGTCCCGCGGACTACCCGAAAGAATGACGCGAGCAAGTAAAATATAGATCGGAGGCCTTTATTGCCTCTGCAAAGTAAATTACAATAGTCGCGTCCCGGAGAAGTTAGTAGATGTCGGGCGCGCGAGCCGAATGCTCCGAACGCGCCCGAGTAAAGCCGAACGGAGCCGCGCGCAAACGCAAGCGCGCGCGCTCCTACGAATTCTCGGCCGCGTCGAGAATTCGCCGGCCGATCGCGCGGTCCGCGATCGGTGGTGTTTACGCGGAGCACGACTTTGCTCCACGTAAACAAACGTTTGCGTCCGAGAGCAGGCCGCTTGCCTACTCTACACGTACACACACGTACGCACGCATACGAGGGAACGGGTCGCTTACCCGTTCCACGCGATGTACAACGAATTCGGCCTCGAGCCCGCGCTCGAGGTTCCGATGTCGAATTACGCGGCGGCT
Source organism: Sycophila sp. Sp_5 (assembly GCA_018906775.1). Lineage (NCBI taxonomy): Eukaryota > Metazoa > Arthropoda > Insecta > Hymenoptera > Eurytomidae > Sycophila > Sycophila sp. Sp_5. The sequence goes on from JACCID010000453.1 coordinate 2,655, forward strand.
CTTCTACGAGAGCCGCGACTCTCGTCGCACGAGAGTCCGCGATCGCGATCTACGGAGAGAGAGAGAGAGAAAGAACGGGGGAAACGTTTCCCGCGTTCGACGAACGAAAACTTCCGCTCTAGAGTCGAGGCGCTCCTCGACCCCTCGCCGCGTACACGCCCGCACTCGCAACACAGTCTACGGGCGGTACTTACAACCGTATCAGCCTACGCTCGTTCTCGGCTGCTACCTCGTGCTTCCTTCACGTGGACGGCTTCCTCTCGCCTCTCTTGTTCGTACCCCGTTCGCACACGCACGCACACGCGTCCGTCCTCGCTGACGGCTCGAGAGAATCTCCCGAGATTGCCCACCTGGCAATCTCTCCTCCGCGCGCCGGCTTAGCCTAACCTAATCCGCGCTCGCGCCCGCTCGCGCCAGCTCGCGACGACGCGAGGGTACCCCGCAGTACCCCGCGTCACAATATATATATATATATATATATATATTTTTTTTTTGTTTACTTAATTAACTTCCTAAAGATATTCATGTTATTTAATATTTATATATTTAAACGCATATTATTTTGTTTACCTGGGACTCAGGTAATGATGCACAAACCGTTACAATCGTAAAAGGGAAAGCGGGGAGGATAGGGGAATCCCGTCAGGCCCACCGGACGTCTAGGGTTTATGGTAGGGTCTATTGTTTGCTGACTGAGATTGATAATAGGGTTTAATGAGCTTGTTTGTCGCAGAAGTGGAAAATTTTTGGGAAAACGGCACGTGCAGCGTGGGGATGCTTTAGTTAGCTGATTTTAGTGTGGAAAAGGACAGTAAGGGGGCTTTCGGAGGGTAAAAGCGTAAGCTTCAGTCGGCAATTTCTTGTCGACTGTAGCCTTTTAAAGAAAAAGAAAAAAGAAGTATTTGTTTCCCCCCTTTTTTTTGAAAGAAGACAAAAAAAAAAAAAAAAAAAAAAAGAAGACGGCCATATGTGGGGACGTCACATCCCCAGCCTAAAACGGTTACTCGCTGGAGTAACAAAGTGAACGAAACGATGTAACCTATTATTGTGTTTGCAGAGTAAAGAAATTCTTATTTGGAACAACAGATTCTGAGGACGGCAAGGTTATGTTGCCATTATTTTGATTTAGATAGTACATGGGAATTTCTATGTGCGTAGACTGCTGAGTGTCTGGGGCGGATGGTTCTGGATTGGCTGGTGCTCTTCTTAGATACACTAGGAGGTGCGCGATGGAACTCTTTATTGCTCCCAATAGATGAATACTCCAACCATAAATTGAGTGTAGAGTATATCCCCGTATAATGACATCTATTAAGATTTTTATTAATTACAATCATTTTCAATATTACAATCATGAAGGCAATAAATCCGGCGCTAGCGGTTCCAAATCTGGTGAACTTTGCCCACATTTTAGACCAGGTTGATTCTGCTATGCGTTCCATTGCGATGTCATTTAAAAGTTTTCTCAAGGTTTCACCATGGTTGGCGATAGATTGCCCATCCATTTCTCTGGCGATGTTGCTGTCCGTATAGATCCCACTGGTTGCTAAGTCAGCAGGATTGGTATAATCCCATGTATATGTTGTCATGGGTTTTAAGATTTTCGGTGGCACGATCTCAACAGGGCGCGGCAAAATCTTATACCAGTTTTGTCCAACAAAGTAGAATGATGGTAGTAGCGCGTTGCAGGTTAGTTCTGTTCCTTTCTTCTTTAATATATGCGTACGTGGTGTTAGATAGTATGTGGAATTTTGGAATGTTACTGGTAACTCGACATAACATTGCTCCTCATGTTTAATTCGTACGTCGACAAGTACACATTTGACTATGTGTACAACTTCGGAGGCACTATCCTTTAAAAAGGCGCACCAAGATCCTGAATTGTATTCTTTTAGGTCTATTAGAAGGAGAAGAGCAAGAAATAAAGGAAAGAAAATTAAAGAAGATAATTAGGATTTTTTTTATTAATGCTTACTTTTATTCAAGAAATTCTCCTAGGGTGACATTTCTCTCTCTTTCTCTCTCTTTCTCTCTTTCTCTTTCTCTTTCTCTTGAATGAAGAAAAAAAAAAAAAAAAAAGACGGCCATATGTGGGGACGTCACACTTCTCCCATCAAGATCTGATAATACGCCTGCTTCAAGTCTATCTTCGTAATAAACCTAGGTTCCCTCAACTTATCCAGCGTAGTATCGACTCGCGGAATGGGGTACGCCACCTTTTTCGTAACCCCATTTAAGTCGCGGTAATCGATGCAGAACCGATACCTCCCATCGGACTTCTTGACGATGACTGGAGCACTGCACCAATCGCTTTCCGAAGGTTCTATGATGCCGTCTGCCGCCAATTTTGCAGCTTCGTCTTGAGCCACTTTCATCATCATTGGCGATATTCGTCTCAACCTTTGCTTGATCGGTGCAGCCCCCTGGACATCAATGTGATGTTGGGTCAACGTCGTCGCTCCGAGGGTCTCCACGGGAGTCGCCGGCAGATATCGGCTTAGTAATTTATTGATTACTTCTCTCTGCTCCTCTGATACCTCCGAGACTCCGGCGCACTCCGCAAAAATCTCATTTTCTTCGACAACTCCGTTCAACACGTGCCACCTACCGTCGCGTCTCTTCCACATTCATTTGACCATATCCACCTGGATGGCCCAGGTTTTCCAAAAGTCGATGCCTAGGATCACCTCTTGTTCCAGGGATGGGATGGCACGGAATACCATTTCCTGGTTCATTCCGTCCACCTCCATGTTCACTTTGAGGTTACCCTCGACTCTCGTGGTTGCTCCGCCAACTACTCCTTTAACTGCCGTCATACTGGGTTGGAGCCGGCTCCTGAACCTCTCGGTCAGCCGTGCTCCTACTAACGACGTTGCGGCCCCAGTGTCTAGGAGGGCCTTGTATCTCTTCCCTCCTATGTTCAACCACACAAAGGACCGGCCATCGCTAGAAACCCCCGCTTTCTTCTCCTTGTCTGCAGCATCCTTCTCCGGGTTGAGGGATTGTCTTGGGCTTCGCTGATCCTCTACTGAGCCCTGCTCAGCCATTCCCCCTCCTAAGCTAGACGTACCCCCGGTACTTCCAGCTTGACTCCCGGACGTAGCCACCATCGATGACGGACCTGGAGCTTTGTCGTACAAACAGTCCAAGGCCTGGGCCATCCCAAAGCCTTTTGACGCGGGGGCCGGGTTGTTCACCCTGAATCTACTCGCAATGGCCTGCTTCTGTGATGGCTGCTCTTCTTGTCTTGGTCCCGTCATCTTTGGTAGCCCCAGGGACGTCCCGCCTGGATCCCCCGGATGTACTGCCGCACAATTGTCTCCGCTGATGGACGTCGCTCTTCGACTTCTGCGTCGTTGGGTGATTCTCCGGCAACGTCGTTATGTAGGGTCCTTAAGGCCTCGTCAGGTATGACGACCGGCCTGCCTATTTTAGGAAGATTAGTCGTGGCTGATCTACTTTCCTCCTGATCCCCACTCGCCACAGATTGCCATTTCTCTTGGTCTGATCCACCCGTCGCGTCGCATTGGTCTTCTTCGTCCTTGTCATCCTCTACGTCTTCAGCCTCATATCCTCCTTCCTGCTCCTCTTCTTCATCTGCCGATCCAAGTGCGTAATGCTCCTCTCCCGTTTGTTCTCTTGGGAGGGTTGCCATCCGGTGCAATACTTTTCTCGGCAGACGTCCACTTTCTTCTCGCTGCTCCACGTCCTCGTATTGCTCTATACTCTTCCATGTCCGTCCATCCCTCAAGTCTTCTTTTTCCTCCCTTCGTATCGTTATCGACACTTCTCTAACTCGCCTCTTTCCTGCCTCCGGTCCCTCTTCCACCGTCGCTATTGCTCCATCCTTCAAGGCTTCGGCCTCAGCATTTGGCCCTGCGTAGGCCCCTGGACATTCCCCTGGGCATGGGGAAAATCCTGGTTCTGCTGTTGTACCGGTGCCTGTCTCGCTGGTGCTCTCGCGGCCTGCCAAGTTTGCCGCAGCGGCTCACATCCAGGGCAGTTCTGGAGCGTTACGCCCTGGGTTCCGCATACCCGGCAAAACAGTCGCGGCAAAGACGGGCACTCATTTCTTCGGTGTCTTGCCTTGTTGCATCCGAAGCACAGCGTCTGCTGACACCGTCTCGCCGAGTGCCCCGCTACCCCGCATTGGTAGCAGACACCCGAGAACTGTCTCGGCTGCTGTGCTCCGGCCTGCTGTTGCTGCTGCTGCGGTTGTTGCTGCTGTTGTTGCTGGAATCCCAGCTTAGGCTGCGGCGCCGACGTTGTAACTGGTTGCGCAGGTGTCATTAGCACCTGCGCATACGTCACTGGTACAGTCGCTTGCATCTGTCTGGGCCTTGTAGCCCCTGTTGATGTCTATGCGGTCTGCACTCTCCCCATGCGCTGCAGCTCTTCAAACGTGTCAATCCGCCGATCCCGCATTCTGTGCCTATAGTGTGGAAGCAAGTTTCTAATTGCCCGGCGCACCTGTCTGCGCTCTGGCATTGGCTTCCTTAGCGCCGAGACAACTAGTTTGAAGTTCGATATAAATTTTGCAATCGTCTCTCCCTTCGCTTGCGTCCTTGCTTGCACGTCGTCCCAAATGTCTTCGTCCGTCTTCTCGCTTAAGAACTGCATCCGGAATTCTTTCTGAAATTTCACGAATGCCAGTCGATCTGACCTCATTCCCCTGTACCATTTGCTGGCACTTTTAGTCAGGGTACATGGGAGTGCATGTAGCAGATCCCTCTCGCTCATTCCTGTGCACCTGAAGCAATCTTCTAACCTCTCCAGGTAGTCTTCGGGATTGTCGCCTTCTCCAGAGAACTTCAAACCCCATCCCTGGAGAATCTTCATGTTCCGCAAATCCCTATCCGACTCCTGTCGCGGTCGTGGCTCTTCCCTCACGCCACCTGCTTCGGGTGCGTCGCGGTCGTCCTCCCTTCCCTGCGATATCCTACTTCTTCTGCCTTCTGACGGCGCCACGCTGCTTCCCGCATTCGTGTCCGACGTCGGCGCCCACTCCTCGCTGTCTTCCACCTCCTGCGATCTTCTCCGCTGCCGCGTTTGCCTTGGTGCCTTTTTTTGGCTCAGCTTCTCTACCGGTGCCGCCTGGATTTTCGGCACCTTCGGCGCTTGTTCCTTCTTTTCTTGTGGCTGTCCGAGCAGCGGCGTCCTCTCCTTCTCCACTATTTCCGCCAACCTTCTTTCCGCCAATCTTCTGGCAACTTCTCTTTCGACCCTCTCCTCAAACGTCTCTTCCTGCGATTTTTGTCGCGGCGTCCTCTGACTTCTGCGAGTCTCTTCATCGTTCTCCGAGGCGTTGTTTATCCTCCGGTTCTCCGACAGTTCCCACATCGAGAACCCTGGCGGAGCTTGCGTCCCCTGCAACCTACTCGTAATCTTGGGTCGCGCTCCTGCCATCGTGTTTGTTACGGTCGTGGAAACCGTCGTCGATGTCACCGCCGTCGGTACTGGAGGAAACTGCCACCTTTCTTTCTCTTCCGTCCGCCTACAATTTTTAAATCCCTGGAGGTAATTCCTTACATCCTTTGTCTCCTCATCTATCGCCTCTGCTCCCGCTTCGTCGACACTCGGCTCCCATGGAGCGTCGAATTCCAACACTGCCCTGCATTGTCCTCTTATTAATCTGTCTCTTAGCTGCTGCAGTGTCCCATCCTGGTTATACCCCAGCGTCTCTAGGGTGTCGCAAATTTGACGAGGCTGCATCCTCGACACTAGCTTCACTATCTTTTCAATTTCGGCTTCCTGCTGTCGAGCCCCGTCTACCCAGCTGGTGTACAAATCAGTATTCATCTCTTCCTTTTTAGCCGGTGTCGACGTAAAAGCTAATCTCCTTCTACTTGAGGGTTCTGCTTCCTCTTTGCGCGTAACGTCGATAGAAAGTCGCGGCAATAACCGATAAAACTCGGGTCGAACCCGAAGGGCAGACGCAGACAACTGTGGGATTGCTGGTTCGGAGGGGCTTGACATTTACTGTCAGGGTTGCAATATAATTAAATAAATAAATAAATATATATAAAAGAAAGAACGAAAAATAATACCTTTTCAACCTAGAACAATTTTTCTTCTTTTCTTCTTTCTTCTCTATATTTCCCTCTCTCTTTACCCTCTCAGGGACCACCCCTGTTTCCCGTCCCCTGGTACTCCCACTCGCGGTCTACGTTCCCAACTGCCCTAATGAACCTGAAAGTCGCGAAATTCCTACACGTTCCCCTCTTCTTATCTTTCGTCCAAACAAAATCCAAATTTTCTTCCAATTCTTCTTCAAACTCGACGAAAAAAAAAAAATCTTCCTGCAAAGAAAAATTCGTTGCAATCTTCTTCCTCTTAGCTCTCCAGCTCTTTCTCAGTCGCAAAATAGTTTTGTGGACAGGATGACGTCTATTCGAATATCGTTCTGCATACTGTCGAGCTGCTTCTCTTGCATTGTTCCCACAAAAACCATAAACAATAATCATATCGATGATTTCTGTCGGAGGATAGTCTGCCATTCTGATAATAATCACAAATTTTTTCGAGCTTTGTGACTAAATATGAGACAAAAAACGTGAAAGAGATATTGCAGAATAAATGCTCTGGGGATATTATGATTGCCTATTAGATTTGCTAGAGAAAATTATTGATACAGATCAATACCAAGCATCTCTGTCAGTACGTCATAGCATTATTCATACTATCGCATTAAAAACCAGTATCGACTCATCGCGCGCCGCCTCCTTATGCCTCATGGCTCACCGCTTCGCTTGCGGACACCGCGGTCCGGATACCGCGACATAATAGTCGCTCCGCGCGCGCCGCGTCGACTAAGATAATTGCCTGATAATTGATGCGACTGCAGAGGTCAACTGGACCCCATGACATAACATCATGTTTGAATGTAAAATTTTCCGCTCTTTTAATTTCCGAGGTCAAAAGTTTGTGTTCCTATTTAAAAAAAACTACTTTGACTTTGAAATGACCTTGAAATGTGACCCCAAGGTCATGGTCAAGGTCACCATTGGATTTCCCCCTCTGAACCCTACAACTTTTACATTTAACGTTTTTTTCCATCTCCCGTACTTTTCGAGATATTTGCCTGGGGCAATTCAAATGAATCACCCTGTATAACTGTATGATTCTGGCAACGTGTTTAGCATGTAATTTAATTTCTCTTTTTCTTTTAACGTCACACCTGCACTTTTCAACTCATTTATCAGCTTCTTAAATTCACTAAAGAATAATGCTGAGTCACTATACTTATCAAGCCTCATTTTCTCCAGTTTATTTCTATACACAATTTGTAAAGCTGTAGATTCTCTCAAATATATACTATCTAGTTTCTTCACTATTTTGTACGCTGTTTCCTCCTCGCATACAAATTCCAACTGCTTGTTCGATATAGCACTGTAAATGTAGTTCACTGCTTTTAGATCTTTTTCATCCCAATCCTCTTTATCTGTAGCAATTTTTGCTCTTTGTATTACTTCATCACATTTTTTGGAATTTTAGATACATGGAAACTCTCTTCTTCCACATGTTGTAGTTTTGTTCATCAAATACTGGAATGGTAATTTCACTTTTTTCGGCCATTGTGTCTTTTTGATTAGTCTTGAACGTTCCTTCGCGTTCAAACTTTATCTGTTGCTTTATCACTGCCGTCTTCTCTTCTTCCTTTGTCTCGAGCGAGTTCCTTTGTGCTCTCGACTTTTCACTTCAGTATTTATCACGGCACTTAAACTACCCAAGTATCCTTATCCACCCAATTACCTTGAGCAACCACGCTCTGCTACCATGTTGGGAAAACTGGTGGAATCAGAAATACTTGGGGTAGTGGTTAAGAAAGAAAAGTAATATATTTAGTAGATACAAGACTACAAATAGCTTACAAAACGCCCCAAGGGCTCGCTATGCGATGCAGCTCCTTCAGAGTCCAGCGGGTGAGAGGCCGCATCAGCGCGTGTTGCGCAAGGCGCTTACATGGGGATACTCACATGTGTGTGTACGTGAGTCGCGCACTCCGGCTTCAAGTCGTAGCGCGCGTGGTATGTTTTACACGCAAACTTTGCAACCCTCGTGCACATTGTATATGGGTTACATAACAATCTAGTTTCGATATTTATTTTGTGCAATAATAAATGTATATAATTTAACACTCTTCTTAAAAATTAAATTAACTCTCAATAAAACAAAAAAAGAGAAGCAATTTTCTGCAAATTCTAAATAATATATGAAATCAAGAAAATAAGTAAAACAAATTAAACAAACATTCGATGATTAAAATCAAGAATTCCTTAAACATCTCATTATTAAATAACAGTCCTTAATAAAAAAATGTTTAAGACTTTAAATAATTAAAGAAAATATGTGTAAAAGAAAAAGAATTATCAAAACTTTACAAGCTTTCAAATTATAACATACCATTCACTTTATAAACAAGACATTTGCACCTATTTAATAATTAAAGTAATTAAATTTAATCCTTCACTACTTTTATAAATTTTCTCCATAAACTGGCAATTTGCAAGCCTTGTAAATCGAAAAAAAAGCGAATTAATTTGAAAAACATTTTAATCAAATAAATTACAAAGTTAACAGAATTACTTGAAATTCTGCAAACTTACATAGAATTAAGTAAACAATTAGAGAAAAATATTAAACGGGAAGACGATACAGCCAAACAAGAGAAATTGCTATAACAAACAAAAAAAAAACACGGGCTTTCCCAAGCGAAGCCAGGCTTTTCCCCCTCTTAGGACCCAGAAGGGAGGAAAAGCCTAGGATATAAAAGGGCGGGCCCTCACTGACGAAAACTGTAGTCTGGACCTCGCTCTGCTGGCAGCAGTTACTCTGCACGTTACAGCTTCCTTAGGGCTAGTTTTTTAACAGTGAGTGCTTGTGTTGCTGGCCTCTGCAGCCGTGCCATCTTCCCGCTTCCAAGGAGTCACCCTAGGGCCTGACCTCCCCGCTGTATACTCGCTGCGGCTATTTCGTGTAGCGTCGCCTCTGCGTAGTTCTTACGGAACTTGGAAGTTGTATAAAAGTAAGTTGAATTTTGTATCTTTACCTTTTTCTTTTGTTTTTAAATAAAAACAAAACTAACTAAACTCTAAAAATATTCTTTTATTATTTTCCTTTTTAGAGTTCCCTAGGGCAACTCTCCCTCATATCCTTTCAAATCTCTAACTATTTTCCTTTTCGACAATTTGTGCTGTATGTCACTGCACTTTGTCAATATTTATATATAATTTGAATTCGATTTCGTCCGACTTGCAGAACTCTGCTCGACGGCGATTTAACTAATACGAAAGAAAATTCCAAGCTGCATGCAGTTTGTTTCTCTTTCGTTATTAATTCGCAGACTATTCTCCATTTTTAAATAATTCTTGACGATTTTTGTTTTGCTGTAATTTGCAGCGCGCTCTGCAAATTCTCTTAGGAGAGCACAGCATAGCAACAAGAAGTTTGAATTTCCCTCCCTTTTATGCATGACCATATATACAAATATATACATTTATTATATTTGTTTTCAGATTTTCCACTTAAACAATTTTAAGAACTGGTTTTGTTAAAATTGTTTATTTTATCAATTTTCTTAAAAAGTTACCTTATTCCGTAATTCAAAATAGAGCAGACTACCCTGCGAAATTTAGAATTTCAAACCGAGTAAAGCTGGGCTCTGCTTTTCTCTTCCTCCTTACCGACTGGAGTGAGTCTTTTTCCCTTTCGTTTTCTCTGCTCTTCCTTTTGATCAAGCAGAAATTCTGCAGGATCGGTAAAGAGCTGTTTTACCCACAAAGGACTTAACATAGGGCACGCTTTTCTCTGCGAACCCTTGTAAAGTTAATTTGGTTAAAATAGAAAGGAGGAAAAGAACTCAGACAGAGAATTCCATTTCCCTCCAATAAATAAAGATTTGCTGCTGCTCAGCAAAATCAATAACAATTCCCCTCAATTTAAGTTAAAATATAGTATTCCAACAAGCCAGCATTTGGGTCTGTTTCAATACAAGGTGTCCTCATAAATTCAAAAAGGAAACATAGAAAAATTAAAAACCTTTGCAGTTGATCATCTTTCTCCAGAAAAACTACAAACGTCACAGCTTTAGCGATATAATTGAATATATTTATTTTTTCAGTCAAATTCCAGAAAATAATTTTTTATAACCATTATTTTATTTTAAAACTATTATTTCAATTTAAAATTTTCAGCAACACGGTAATTGCATCATTTTTTAATTTTATTTACTAAATGTTCATTATTATCGTTTTTTGCTATGTCAATGATTAAATATTTCATAGACTGTATCGGTATACGATTGTATCGTTATACGATATTGAAGTTAACATTACACTTTCATAAAAATGTCGATTTTTCATATTTTTAAGTATCCAAAAATTTCATCTATAACATTTTCGTTTGTACAATTGTTTTTGGGATTTTTGTTACTTTACTTTCTCGATCATATTTTGGTAAAAAAACTACCATTGCCTACATTTAAAAGTCAAAATTTAAATTCGATATCGTTTTCCGAAATTTTTTTATTTTTCTTTAATGACATACATTTAAAATTTTGTCCCAGTATACCTATTTTTTATAATTTCCATTAAGGGGGGCAACTCCTTTAAAATTTTCAAAAAATCGAATTTCTTTTTGCATTATACATTAGTTTATCCCTTCAAGAATATCGTGCAAAAGTTTCAAAGTAAAATTCAAAGTCCCCCCTGTCGCTAAAAATGACGTTATAAAATGACGTTATAATATGACGTCATTAATAACGTTATTGCTGAGGCTACAATTTTGGACCTTTTTTAACGTTATTCAATAACGTTATTTTCCGATTACAGTAGAAAACTCTATTTTAACGTTATTTTTCGCTATGAAATAACGTAATTTTCAGCTTTGTGGGATATTTGGCTTGAACAATGACGTTATTTCTAGATCTTAAATCCGCACATCAAATGACGTTATTCGTTAATGAAGTGTAGATACGAAGAACGTCATTTTTACCATAAAAAATGTTGTACGGATTATAACGTTATTTCTGCAATATACAGCATGCTTAGTAAATAACGTCATTTTTCCTAGTTTTGTAGTGGTCATTAACGTAATTTTCTTTTGGTCCGCTGAAGCAAAAAATTACGTTAATTTCGCAATGCACGTAGGTCCGTTCTAAAAACGTCATTTTCCAAAATTCAAGGAAGTTTGCACAATGACGTCATTTTTGCAAAGAGAATTCCCATTGCAGAATAACGTCATCGCACAAGACTATTTTCCGCTATAAAATAACGTTATTTTCAGCATTGTGGGGTATTTTGCTTGAACAATGATGTTATTTCTAGAATTTAAATCCGCACATGAAATGATGTTATTCGTTAATGAAGTGTAGATACGAAGAACGTCATTTTTTCTGTAGAAATGCTGAACGGATTATAACGTAATATACAGCATGCTTAGTAAATAACGTCATTTTTCCTAGTTTTCCTAATTTTTGGGAATTTGACTAAGTCCATCACCTGAAATATTTCTAAGTCCTTGAAAATTTTTTTTTTGTAGAACCATGTTTTTAACGCGTTTTGGAACATTTCCTGTCGATATAAATAAATATTTTTTTTTTTATGAATTTTTGGGAATTTGACTAAGTCCATCACCTGAAATATTTCTAAGTCCTTGAAAATTTTTTTTTTTGTAGAACCATGTTTTTAACGCGTTTTGGAACATTTCCTGTCGATATAAATAAATATTTTTTTTTTTATGAATTTTTGGGAATTTGACTAAGTCCATCACCTAAAATATTTCTAAGTCCTTGAAAAAAATTATTTTTGTAGAACCATGTTTTAACGCGTTTTGGACCATTTCCTGTCGATATAAATTGTCGAATTTCGCGAGAGTTTTGTGAGGTACCACATAAACTTACGTAAATTACATTAATGCCCACGCATTTTGCTCTTTTTGGTCAGCAATGGCAAAAATAAAAAAAGAAGTTAAATTATGCTCGGTGAGCAACGATTTATACATTTTAGTGGAATTCCTAAATGAAACCGAGCCATCTAATAACAAACCTTTAACCAACACTGAATATTTGAACCAGCTAGTAAAAGGAAAATATTTGAATATTTCATCAGTCGTAGAAGAAGAGAAAATCGTCAATTGAATTTGTCATTCAACTGCGACTTTAGTACAGCTTCCAAAATGAAAATAAAATTATAAAATGCAAAATTTGATCAGCATCCAGCTAAAATGATAGCTGTAGGTGTTAAGTAATATACTGTGGATGTGTACACATGTATATATATGTGTATATATATTTTTATTCTTGACAAGTGATTTTTTGTACAAAATACCAACTGAATACTTTCCTTGTTCATTTTTTTATACGAAGGCTCCATAGGCAACAAATTTTGAACATATAAGTATCTATAGACTATAGAAAGTCACTCAACAAGCTATAAAAGGGAATACAAGAACCAAAGAAAGAAATTGGATTGACCGTTGTAAATATTTTTATCATCTGGACCCTTCGTATAAAGAAATCAAGAAGGATAATCTTAATTATGTATTCCGTATAAAAATTAGCAAATGATAAAAATATTGACACCGGTCAATATAATTTATTTTTTTTTGAGTCTTGTATTCCCCTTTACATCTTATCATGTGACTTTCTTTTCTCCAGATATTTATACTTTCAAAAAAGTTCTCTAATGGGCCCATCGGCTAAAAAAATCAACAGGAAAGTCAGTTAGTATTTTGTAAAAAAAAATCACTTGACACGCTATAAAAGGGAATACAAGACTCAAAAAAAAGAAATTATATTGACCAGTGTCAATTTTTTTAAGATTTACTAATTTTTTGTACGGAATACGAAATTAAGATTATTCTTGTAGATTTCTTTATACAAAGGGTCCAGGTGATAAAAATATTTACACCGGTCAATCTAATTTCTTTCTTTGTATCTTGAATTCCCTTTTATAGCATATCGATTAACTTTTTTTACAGAATACTAATTGAAGACTTTCTTGCTTGTTTCTTTATATGATGGGACAATAGGAGAAAATCATTGTACCTTTAAATATCTTGAGAAAAGAAAGTTAAGAGAAAATATTCTTCTGTGAGTGAATATCTTTATGCGCTTACAATTATTTGTCTTGTACACATTGTATTTTCCCTTCGAGTCTTATGTATTCCCTATTATAACTTGTCAAGTGACTTTCTTTACTCTAGATACTTATATGCTCAAAATTATTCTCCCATGGACCCATCGTATATAGAAATGAACAAGGAAAGCTTACAGTTGGAATTTTGTACAAACAATTACTTGACAAGAGTAAATAAATAAATAAATATATATATCTCCATAATATATTACTTACCATCTACACGTATCATTTTAGCTGGATGATGCTCGAATTTTGTATTTTATAATTTTGTTTTTTTTTTGGAAGCGGTACTAATGCTGCAGTTGAATGGCCAATTCAAATTGATGATTTTCTCTTCCTCTATGACTGATGAAATATCCAAACCTTTTTCTTCTACTAGCCAGTTCAAATATCCAGTGCTGGTTAAAGGTTTGTTATTCGACGGCTCGTTTTCATTTATGGATTCCACTAAAATGCACGTATTGTTAGTCACAGAGCATAATTTATCTTCGTTTTTTATTTTTGCCATTGCTGACTAAAAAGGCAAAATGCAAGAAGACGTGGCACGATCAGATGACATTAATGTAGCTTACGTTAGCTTACCTGATGTCAACGCTTGCCAAATTCATGTGTGTTCGTGCACAAGGCAAGAGATTCAAGAAGCGCAGTATCGCCTCAATTGTATTAGGATTTTCTTAACCTTATACACACCTAATCGTGCTACGTGCTCGCACATACATGAATTACGCGTGTGTTGGTACCACATAAATTCACATAAACTACATTAATGTTATCTAATCGTGATACGTGTTCTTGCATTTTCTCTTCCTCTATGATGATTTTCTCTTCCTCTATGACTGATGAAATATCCAAACCTTTTTCTTCTACTAGCCAGTTCAAATATCCAGTGCTGGTTAAAGGTTTGTTATTCGACGGCTCGTTTTCATTTATGGATTCCACTAAAATGCACGTATTGTTAGTCACAGAGCATAATTTATCTTCGTTTTTTATTTTTGCCATTGCTGACTAAAAAGGCAAAATGCAAGAAGACGTGGCACGATCAGATGACATTAATGTAGCTTACGTTAGCTTACCTGATGTCAACGCTTGCCAAATTCATGTGTGTTCGTGCACAAGGCAAGAGATTCAAGAAGCGCAGTATCGCCTCAATTGTATTAGGATTTTCTTAACCTTATACACACCTAATCGTGCTACGTGCTCGCACATACATGAATTACGCGTGTGTTGGTACCACATAAATTCACATAAACTACATTAATGTTATCTAATCGTGATACGTGTTCTTGCATTTTGACTTTTTCGTCAGCAATGAAAAATATGAAAATAAGCCGCATTATGCTCTGTGACTAACGATACGTGCATTTTAGTGGAATCGATAAATGAAAACGAGCCGTCTACTAACAAACCTTTAACCAACACTGGATATTTGAATTGGCTAGTAGAAGAAAAAGGTTTGAATATTTCATCAGTCATAGAGGAAGAGAAAATCATAAATTTGAATTGGCCATTCGACTGCAGCATTAGTACAGCTTCCAAAAAAAAAACAAAATTATAAAATACAAAATTCGAGCATCATCCAGCTAAAATGATACGTGTAGATGGTAAGTAATATATTATGGAGATATATATATTTATTTATTTATTTACTCTTGTCAAGTAATTGTTTGTACAAAATTCCAACTGTAAGCTTTCCTTGTTCATTTCTATATACGATGGGTCCATGGGAGAATAATTTTGAGCATATAAGTATCTAGAGTAAAGAAAGTCACTTGACAAGTTATAATAGGGAATACATAAGACTCGAAGGGAAAATACAATGTGTACAAGACAAATAATTGTAAGCGCATAAAGATATTCACTCACAGAAGAATATTTTCTCTTAACTTTCTTTTCTCAAGATATTTAAAGGTACAATGATTTTCTCCTATTGTCCCATCATATAAAGAAACAAGCAAGAAAGTCTTCAATTAGTATTCTGTAAAAAAAGTTAATCGATATGCTATAAAAGGGAATTCAAGATACAAAGAAAGAAATTAGATTGACCGGTGTAAATATTTTTATCACCTGGACCCTTTGTATAAAGAAATCTACAAGAATAATCTTAATTTCGTATTCCGTACAAAAAATTAGTAAATCTTAAAAAAATTGACACTGGTCAATATAATTTCTTTTTTTTGAGTCTTGTATTCCCTTTTATAGCGTGTCAAGTGATTTTTTTTTACAAAATACTAACTGACTTTCCTGTTGATTTTTTTAGCCGATGGGCCCATTAGAGAACTTTTTTGAAAGTATAAATATCTGGAGAAAAGAAAGTCACATGATAAGATGTAAAGGGGAATACAAGACTCAAAAAAAAATAAATTATATTGACCGGTGTCAATATTTTTATCATTTGCTAATTTTTATACGGAATACATAATTAAGATTATCCTTCTTGATTTCTTTATACGAAGGGTCCAGATGATAAAAATATTTACAACGGTCAATCCAATTTCTTTCTTTGGTTCTTGTATTCCCTTTTATAGCTTGTTGAGTGACTTTCTATAGTCTATAGATACTTATATGTTCAAAATTTGTTGCCTATGGAGCCTTCGTATAAAAAAATGAACAAGGAAAGTATTCAGTTGGTATTTTGTACAAAAAATCACTTGTCAAGAATAAAAATATATATACACATATATATACATGTGTACACATCCACAGTATATTACTTAACACCTACAGCTATCATTTTAGCTGGATGCTGATCAAATTTTGCATTTTATAATTTTATTTTCATTTTGGAAGCTGTACTAAAGTCGCAGTTGAATGACAAATTCAATTGACGATTTTCTCTTCTTCTACGACTGATGAAATATTCAAATATTTTCCTTTTACTAGCTGGTTCAAATATTCAGTGTTGGTTAAAGGTTTGTTATTAGATGGCTCGGTTTCATTTAGGAATTCCACTAAAATGTATAAATCGTTGCTCACCGAGCATAATTTAACTTCTTTTTTTATTTTTGCCATTGCTGACCAAAAAGAGCAAAATGCGTGGGCATTAATGTAATTTACGTAAGTTTATGTGGTACCTCACAAAACTCTCGCGAAATTCGACAATTTATATCGACAGGAAATGGTCCAAAACTCGTTAAAACATGGTTCTACAAAAATAATTTTTTTCAAGGACTTAGAAATATTTTAGGTGATGGACTTAGTCAAATTCCCAAAAATTAGGAAAACTAGGAAAAATGACGTTATTTACTAAGCATGCTGTATATTACGTTATAATCCGTTCAGCATTTCTACAGAAAAAATGACGTTCTTCGTATCTACACTTCATTAACGAATAACATCATTTCATGTGCGGATTTAAATTCTAGAAATAACATCATTGTTCAAACAAAATACCCCACAATGCTGAAAATAACGTTATTTTATAGCGGAAAATAGTCTTGTGCGATGACGTTATTCTGCAATGGGAATTCTTTTTGCAAAAATGACGTCATTGTGCAAACTTCCTTGAATTTTGGAAAATGACGTTTTTAGAACGGACCTACGTGCATTGCGAAATTAACGTAATTTTTTGCTTCAGCGGACCAAAAGAAAATTACGTTAATGACCACTACAAAACTAGGAAAAATGACGTTATTTACTAAGCATGCTGTATATTGCAGAAATAACGTTATAATCCGTACAACATTTTTTATGGTAAAAATGACGTTCTTCGTATCTACACTTGATTAACGAATAACGTCATTTGATGTGCGGATTTAAGATCTAGAAATAACGTCATTGTTCAAGCCAAATATCCCACAAAGCTGAAAATTACGTTATTTCATAGCGAAAAATAACGTTAAAATAGAGTTTTCTACTGTAATCGGAAAATAACGTTATTGAATAACGTTAAAAAAGGTCCAAAATTGTAGCCTCAGCAATAACGTTATTAATGACGTCATATTATAACGTCATTTTATAACGTCATTTTTAGCGATAGGGCCATGAGAGCTACAGTCTAAAGTGAGCGTGACTCATTTTAGAGCGCCCAGCCCGTGCGTCGCAGGTATACGGAGCGTTAGAGGCAGGCCAACTATTGCTCGAGGACAAGATCCGTCAGTTGTAGATCTTTCTCCACTACTTAATCCATCTTTAAAAGAACATCTTTTTCATATTTACGAATATTTATCAAGAGACAATTTACGTACAAGATGTTTAGGTGGCCACACCCAGAATGTTAATGAGTTTTAATTCGACCGTTGGCTAATGACCCCAAAACATCTGCATTCTGGGTTTAAAATTATTGAAATTGCTGCTTTTATTGATGTGGGTATATTCAATGAGGGATACCGTTCCATTTTAAAGATCATGAATAATTTGGATATTTAAATTGGGACTCAATGTAAAATATTTGTTGAAAATGCGGACCGTACCGGATAGCGCGGCAGAACCGGCGCAGCTTAAATGAGTCGAAAGAAGCCCGACTAGCCCGAAAGCAACAAGGTCTTCAACAAAATGCCTTATTTGATGAAGCTGAAGGAATATTGTATGCGCCAGGGATCGCAGATTAATCGATAAGTCATTAAAATCAGTAGTTTTCTTGTGTAAAAACTTTAAACGCGTTTTTCTAAAAACTACATTTTTTGAATTGGCGTTAATTCTCATTTAAAAACTAAACGATAGAAATTGCTCAAACTTTTCAAAAAGTTACTTTATAGTATTGTTGTCTGTTTATACCTAAGGGTTTAAATGTTTCTTATTAAAAAGTAATTTTTTAAACAAAAATATAACAAATAAAAAAGCGGTGAAAAATTGTACATTTTTTTAAAAAATATGTCGAATTTACAATTTTGTTTTTTTTTTTGCATTTGTAGGTAAGCATAGAGTGAGATTACACTACTAATCGATAACTGTTTCTTTTTTTTTGTTTCAGATAACCCAAAAAATTTGAAAAAATTACGCCAATTACAAGTTGGCTCGTCACGTTGCAAACTACAGCGCCGCATAGCACCTCCATTTTGTTTGTTTTTTTTAAATTTAAATTCACTTGAAGTTTATTAATAGTGTGTAAACATAATATTAAAATTTTGGAAATAATAAATGTTTTTGTCTCTTCAAAAAAAATTCTTAAAAATCCCATCATTTCTTTCGTTTGTAAAGAAGTTGCCCCCACTTAACTCTCAGTAACTCAAATCCCAGATGGAACAATTAGTAACATATGTCGAAAATCTCTTGATGCAAGAACTTCTTTTGCTCCAAATATTTCATTATAATCAGATAAATCAATTAAACATTTTTCTACAGTTTAATTTTTTTATCATTTTCATTTTTATTATTATGTTATTCAAACCTACTATTTTTTATTTTTCCTCTCTCTGTTTATACACCTTGCTTTAGCGATATAATTAAATATGTTTACTTTTTGAGTCATTTTTCAATTTTCACTTTTTTTCCATTAATCTACCCTTTTGCTTTACTGATATCATTAAATTTATTTATTTTTAAGTCGATTAAAATGCCAAAAGTGAAAAAGTGCTTAGAATGTTATTCTGAACACGGATATACTGGTCGTGCCAGTTCATTTTTGAACACCCTGTATATGACGTCCCTCGGTGCGTTGAAATGGATCGTGAAGATTGTCTGCGCCGGCTAGCTCCCGGTCGCAGTTCACGGGGAAAATCGGACGTAGGCACAGGAAAATCAACTCAGTCGCGAAGTAAATATATTCAGACTTTATTTCGCGTAAACACGAACGACGATACGTACGCGCAATGTAAACAAAGACGCGGTCGCGCAGGTCGAGATAGTCGCGGTCGCGCGCGACGTTCGCGGTTATCGATCGCCTTGTAGGCTCGTGCTACTGGCGTCATCAACTTCTAACCTTTTATTCTTTTCTAAGCGGTTTTATGCCAAAAGGCTTCCCCGGAGCTAATAAAGGAAACTATTTTTCCACTATTGGTAAAAATTTTAAGTGTCTTTTATTATCTTTTACCATCCTAATCCCGATGGTTGACCGCTTAGAGATAAATTAGTAATTTGCCGTATATTAGCATGTAAATGTCTAGAATAATTTTTGTCTTATTTTTATTAGAAAATGGTTCGTTATATCGGAGGTTCAAGTTATGAAGAGTAATTTAAGCCTGGTTTAGTGGCATATAAGTTATTGTACTGGAAAAAAGCTATAGCAAGGGGCCAAATACATCAAAATTTAAGATATTTATGTTGGAACAATAGTAGAGATAAAGAGCAGTGTTTGAGTTCTAATAGTGTATAAATAGCTAACATTATGTAATAGCTAACATTAAGTAATAAAAAGTG
This sequence comes from Sycophila sp. Sp_5, assembly GCA_018906775.1. Lineage (NCBI taxonomy): Eukaryota > Metazoa > Arthropoda > Insecta > Hymenoptera > Eurytomidae > Sycophila > Sycophila sp. Sp_5. Next base: position 22,088 of record JACCID010000453.1, read on the forward strand.
ATGAAAAATATTTATAGCTATTACACTGGAAAGTGTATTTTTTCAATTTAAACCAGGCTGGCTCTCTTAACCCGTTAAGGCTGAGAATGCCCCTTCCGGTACACCACTCTTTCTGCTACCATAACGCGAAAGATGCACTATATAGAAGTTTTAGATCTTACCTTTCCAATGGCGCGCAAAAAAATAACGAAAGAAGTCGTTAATTAGGCGAAAATATTGTCTAAATAAAAAAAAAACACGATTTTATCAAATTTTTTTTTTTTATAAAATCTAATTTTCCGAATAGTTCTCGGTTCTTAATCCACTTGGAGCCTCAATGAATGTTGGCATAAATGTCTAAGCTTCCATAATATGAGTTTACGAGATCGATTTTTCATCTCAGTATTTTCAAAATGACTTCTTAATGACAGAATTTTTGCTTAGATATTCATAAATTTTTTCCTTAAAAATTACGAACTTTTCAAAAAAGTGGAAGAGAAGAAAAAGGTTTTAGAATCACTCATTTAATACATCCGAATTTTTTCAAAAAGTTTTGGTCAATTTTTTGGATTTTGTAAATTGTCAAATTTTGTAAAAAATTGAAATTGCTCGAAATATTTTGGAAAAATTCGAGTGTTTTTTACTTAACCCATTAACGCCGAGGTGATCAGAATTTTGACTAACTTCGGACCAAAAAAATAATGCAAATCTGTATTCCTACGCGAAATTTAACGCTCTTTCAGAATCTGAGCTTAAAATCTCGAGTGGGCACCGAGAAAAAAAATATGGCCGATTTAAACGTAATCGTGAAAATTTTCGAAAAAAAAATTTTTGACGCCGATATTTCCCACTCTTACTCTCCTCTCTGTACCGTTGAACACACTGATACGCTCGCAGCAATATTAAGTCACGATGGCATTGTGAATGAATAATATGCGGGCTCAGCGAAGAGCATTTTACGGTAAATTCGAGCATTGCATCTACGGCGTTGATTCAGGCAAGAGCCTTGAATCAAATACCGCGCGTTTTTTAAATCTTAACCAAACGAAAAGTAATATACCTTCTCTATTAAAACGCGACATTGCCGGATGGCTTACATTTCTTCGCATACGAAACTCTTATGTGAATGTGCAACACACAAATATTCCCGTATCCGTCTGAACTACTGCGCATGCATAAATCCTAAAAATTCTAATTACCGTAATCATTTTCTTTTTCTTTTTTTTTGACAAAAAATTGTTGGAAAACGCGTGCTTTTGTCTCCTAAAATATTATAAATGAAATTATAGATATTATAAATGAATTCGTAATAAATTTTTAATGTTTAATATCTTTCATAATTTTTTACTCCTCGTATGTGCGTGTGTGGCGTAGCGTGCGTCAGTGTATACGTGCAAAGGCATTTGCTCAAGTAGCACGTGCAGACCGCGAACCTGGACATGTACGACGATGAAACTTGTTTTGTTTTATTTAGATTCAAACCGCGCATATTTATTGCATAGATTTTTATTCACAATCCATTTCAGTACGCGCTTGAGCTCAGCGGGCTCGAGAAAGCGGGGAGTTCGAATGTCCCTCCGTTTGTAGCAGACGGCGGATTGTAGTAACTGCGGTCCCATTACATATTTACTTTTTTAAAGTTACTTTGTTAAAAATGTTTGTATCACAACTAATATACCCAATTTAACACACAGTTTAATATAAATAAAATAATAATGATACTATTTTATTAAAGGTATTCCAAAATTTAGTTTATTGATAGAAACTTATAATAAGAAAAAACGAATCAAATTCTAATAGATTTTATATTTTATTGAAAGCGGCAATATCCACAGACTGCACTAGATCCTCAAATTCTTGAATCTGTTCCACTAGAGCATCGACAGAAACCTTTTCATCCTCAACTACACACATTATTTGCAGTTTTTTAATTCCATATCCAACTGGAACAAGCTTTGCTGCAACAAAAAAAATTAATATCATGAATAACCATACAAAGAATTTTGATTAATTATTAAATTTCTATCTAAGGTATTCAAAAAGTCTCAGATTCGTTGAAAAACTTAAAAGGTATAAATGATTGCACTAAAAATTAAAATTGAAGAAAAATTAATAAATTTTAATCTTTAAAAATTAAATTCTAATGCAATAAACATTAAATTAAAATATAAAATGCAGCAAATTAATCAAAACCTAAATTTTATAAAACGCAGTAAGTAGAAAAAACTTTTTAGTAAAATTGGAAAAAAAAAAAAAAAAAAAAAAAAAAAGTAGAAGGTAATTAATTTGTAGTCTAAAACAGCGCTCATTATATCATCATGCTCTTAAATTGTTTTTTATCTATATTTAAAACAGGAATTGCGTAACGAAATTACTTGACAAAATTGTGTAACGTGACTATAAAAAAGTTACATAAGAAAATGCGTTTTTTTTATCTCAGAATTTCTATTAAATATGGATAAAAATAAATTTTAATTTACGGATGCTGTCACGCGGGAGTATAAAGGGTCAGAGGAGTAACCCGCGCTCTAATAAAGGAGAGAGCAGTTATTGTGAAATTGAAACAAAAAACTAAAAATGCACAATGACAGATTATGATATATACAGGGTCTTCACAAAGTATCAGACCCCTCACTTTAGTAGCAAAAATATTCATCTTTGCAAATCAAGTTTCAGACAAAACTTTTAGGATTTCGGATGAGAAGTTGAATTGTAACCTTGTTGCGCCAATGTGCCTGCTACTGCAGCACGCCACCGCCTATACACGCAATCTAGGATTGCCGCCGCGTCTACTTCGCGCGCCGCCACTAGGTGGCGAGCGCCTAGCGGCGCGCAACCCTCTACCAAAAGAGGCTTCCAGGTAGCATATACGGAGGCGCGATGAGAGGCATAGGCAGCGGCTAGCTGGCCTCTCCCCTCCAGTGCAATGCACAGAGGGTCGAGAATAAAGTCTGCTCAGCAGTTCACCTTGAAAGCTATTTGGCCTAAATGTATTTTGGTGCACCAATCCCTTCCTTACAGGTACTCAATGAGCCTAGCTCATCGGTGACACTGTCACTGGGTCTCCCTCTCACTGAGAGGTCGAGAATCTAGATCCGTAGAGGGCTAGGAGAGAGGGTTAGAGAGGGTCTTCATCGCTCGCATCCTACCTGGATCTAGCCTTATTCGTACAAATCCCTCTTTTGATCCATGAATAAAATACTTTTAGAATGTAAAATTTCGTGGTTTTTCTGTTTTTAGAAAGAAAAATAGGGGTTTCCATTTGAAATTACAAAGTTGACCTTGAAATGGCTTTCAACGTCAAGTGAATAATCAAGTCTAAGGTTACCATCCAACTCCACGATCGATAATATCTTAAAGTAGCCTGGCTTTTTATTTGATTTCTAAATGACTTCTATGAGTCATTTGAACCATCAAATAAATACGTTTTGAACATAGAATTGAGTGCTGTTTGTAATTCCGGAATAAAAACTGCAGACTTTTATTTGATATTTCAACCTTGACTTTAAAATGACTTTCAAGGTGAAGTCAAGGGTCAAGGACACCATCCAACTTTTCGATTGAAATCTTAAAACTTTGAGAGAGATCTGGCATCAGCGCCTGTATTTATGGGTAAGTAACTTAAACGCAGTCAAACACGCTAAGTTTGTTCAAACTTAATAAAGTTTTGTGCTTTCTATGTCGTCACAGTTTTTGACTGGTTTGTACTCAACTTTTTAATCCGCGATATGTTATAGTCATAGCTATGGGTATGTGTGGGCGCGCGCGCGTGTGTGTGGGTGAGAGACAATGTAGTGCAATATTTATTTAAAAACATAAGACTCTTTAGGGAAATAACGTCTCTGGATATTTATGCACATATCCACTTAGAGGATACGTATTTTTCTCTCTCCTTACTCTTAAATAATATTTTTTTTGTGTTTTTAGAATAAAACGACGTTAGAAAAACAGGGAAGCCTGGTCTGATCAGTACTGACTTTAGTCATAGATAAATTTAAAAAGCAAAAGAATATGTTTTTAAATGAATATATTTAATTAACGAACAAAAGGACTTAAATTTATAATATTTACAAAAGACGGACGAAGGCTTAGTGACGTAAGAGCTTAATGTTTTTTTAATTATATGCTCATTTATTTCTTCCAGCAAAGGGTAATGCTTATAAATGCTTATATGCTTATGGAGTTTTACATGCTTCAGAAGTAGCATATTATTATTTTGGTAGCTATCTTGCAGCTCTCCAAAGCAAATGCTCATATTATTACGATTTGTAGGGATTTGTATACTTCTGGCGGGTCTATTTTTCTCAAATACAGTAAATTCGTATCTCAAGATTTCGCCAGTCATCACGTGGTAAGTAGTTCCGTATTCTTATGCATTTTAGACCGATGAACGCCTTGCCGTTTAGTATGTGTACCTAGCTTTACGTTTAAAGTGGATTGCCTCTCGCTTATGTACACAAAGTTGTCGGATAGACACGGTGCGCGAGCACGCTATTGACCGTGTTTATTGCTTAATTTTATTGAAATAAAATACGTTATGTCTACGTAATAGTGACACCCACCTATATAAATCTTTATGTCTTTACAGCGATGTGAAAATATTTACCATTCATCCCCTCCCTATCCCCTATCTCCATCAACCGTAACCACATGTTTATTTTGTGGTAAAAATTCTTTTAAAGGAGGAATTTTATAAGATTTAAAAAAAATGGAGTTCAAACAGATCAAGAGTCGCGGTAGCGCCTCGAGGCAAGTCTGAGTTTTCGAACGACGAGTGCTAGAATTCGCACCGCTACCTCTATAAACGTTGATTTTGGCCTTTTTCACTGTACATCATTTTATTGTTGCATTTATACATGTTTTATTTGGCAGTTTCACTGCAAAAAGATACGTTATATAATTTAATTTTCATATGTCGTTTTTGTTGACCTCATTTTCTTTTCAAAAAATATTCAAGATCTCGGTTTTTTTCCCCGCCACTAGCTAGTTATTTTTTCATTTACTATTACTACTATATATATGGCTTCAAAGCGCTATTGCGCATCTTGTTTTGTACGGCAGCGAAGCGCTACTGCGCATCTTATATTGATTCTGATTTTATCTTGTCAAGAGGTTTAGGCAGAGCATTGATTTTAAATAAATGCGAAGGAGAAGTTTAATTTTTATAGTATAATTTAAATAAAAGGAAAAAATGGAAGAAATGAAGTAACATAACATGTCCTGGATTAAGGTTTGTTTTTAAATGTTTTTTAAAGAAGTTATTTACAAATGTTATAGAAAATTATATGCAATTTTTTACATTAATTTTTTTAGGTACAGTTTCTGAAGAAAGCTGTAGATATTCTATGCTCATGCAGACATACCTTAATGTACACCGAAGTATTTACTTACTATCTTCAAAAAAATAATCAATCTGTGATTTTTGAAGCAAATTAAAAGGATTTAGAAAACGCCACTACATGCCTTTCACAGTATCTTGAAAGAGACTTCAAAGTAATAATTTAGCAGATATCAAATAAAAGGTTCAAGACAAATACAGGTGAGTAATGCCAAAAAGAGACATTGAACATCGATAAATAAATGGTAATATCGTTTTGTTGTTAGTTTTTAAGTTCAATAGATAATTTGCGGTAATAGGTATCGTTCCTAGTTTCACATCGCTTGTTGTCTAAGATCACCTTGAACTTGCTTGTACTCTTCCTTTTTGTGCTCGAGACTCCGAAGCCACTGGACGCACGATCTCTGTTAAAGACTTGTAATCTCATCAAGGCAATTATATTCAAGTTTAAGTACAACAAGTATTATTTATTCAAAACACCTCACCACTATCCACTCGCTCAACATCACTTTTAAAAATTTTACATAGTGAGAAAGTCGAAGGAAAGTGCTCTTAGAACACGTACATGAAGGTTATGAGAAAGAATGGTGGGAATATATGGACTGTGAGGGAGTTTTATTTAGTAATTTAAAATATTGAGGACGGAAGGGAATTCGTCGCCGTCGAGTTGTCCTGCAATATTTATGTTACGCAGGCAAGCGCGAGAGATGTTTGCAGTGGGAGGCAGCCCGACGATGCCGCGACAGCGCACGCAGCCGAGGCGAGAGACGGCCGCTCAGCAAAGCGCGGCCGCCATCTTCACTCGACTCCGCTACTGCCGCGACGAGAGATGAGGACGCCGTCGAGGAAGCCCAAATACACTGACACTCACCAAACAAACACATACATGACACTAACACACACCACTGCACGCGGCGAGGTTCGCACGGACGCGCGAACCTAGGCTCAGACGCGCGAGCCGGTCGAGCACGTTTTGCGACGCGCTATGTGCGAGAGAGAGAGGGCGATGCGCGCGGCAATGGGAGCGAGACAGAAACGACCGATCTCCGCTCCGATGCATCGTAGAGCATTGAGAGATTGCGCGTTCGACTCTCGGTCACCGGGGCTCTCCTGCCCGGTGCTAGCCTCTGCCAGGGCGATATGTCGAGACTCCGCGAGGGCGCTGGTACCGCCGCGCGACCTCAGGTCCGTGGGGGGCGCTCGTGTCGTGAGTTCGCGATCGACGTGCGAACCTGCGCGCCGATCGTTAACATATTTTCGATGTGGGTTTGAGTGAGAGAGGGAGTACTGACGCATCGTTTTGCAGGAGGTTTTAGTAGTTTTGTAGGGAGTTTTTGTAGACGTAGTTAAGAAATCTTAGAGTGGATGTTGGAGGTAGAGTGTTTAGTAGATTAGTACGTTAGTTATAGAGAAGTTGTAGGGAAGAAGTTAATTGTTGGAGTTTCGTGGAATTTTTAATAGCGGTGATTGGAGATCGAGTGTCAGTTCGGGTCGTACACATCCGCGCAAACGTTTCGTGGACGTGACGTTCAGAACACACAGACCCGTGTAACACACGTTTCTTGAATATAGTGGAATTAAGAGAAATTGTGTGAGTGATTATTTGAGTGCCACTACCAGTATTTTCCCTTGAGTGTTTGTGGTTTGAAGCGTGTTTTTCAGCGAGCACGGGGCGGCGGGTAACCCCAGCCACAGTGGTAGCGAGAAACAGTGCAGCAGAGTTTTGCCTCAGTCACCGAGGACATTCCCGGACTCGGTGCGTCAACGACCACCCTTTAGTCTGCCGTACAACCGGACCAAGGCGGTGCCCAAGCACCTGGCGCCCTTTAAATAACTAGTGAGTTTTAGATTCTCAACGATATGCTATCTAATAATAAGCCTGCTTAAAGCGGATGAATTAGCACTAACCTTTTCATTCTTAATTAAATAGGTATTGCCCTTTTTGTAAATAGTACCTAAATTTTATAAGTAGATTTAGAAGAAAACTGTATTTTACTGAACTGGTATTAGAAAATGTTAAACTAGTACAGTTTTTTTTTTTTTTTTTTTTAATCTCCTGCAGCCTCATGGGCCTATCAGTACCTGCCGACTCTTTATTTTTGCCTTACTACAGAGCGAGGGGAGGACACAGCACTGACCCCCCCGCTTAGGTGTGATGGGAGGACACGGCTCTAACCCCACCCACCCTGTAGCCCAGCTTTTTCCTGTACCTTCTCTGCCGGCAGATCTCCTTCCGTCCCTACTCCGCATTCGCCCAGGGTTGTGCCTGTGGAACGGGGAAAACCTGTGGCCAAACCTATAACTAGGGTAAATGCCAATTAGGAAAACCCGTTCCGGAGTGGGTCGGTATATTGAGAATGCTCAAATTAGATGCCCAAGTCACATTTCGTAGGCCTGAGCACCGAATTTGTCATTCTCATACCTTCCGGTCACTTTATTGAGTGTGGAGAAAAACACCTAAGAGATCGAGGAAGCATCGCAACTTCCAGCGCGGTCACCCATCCAAGTAGTGTCCACGCCGAAAGTTGCTTAACTTTCCCGAACGCCCGAGGTGCATCTCCACCACTCAGCCAATGCGTCGGTATTGACCCTTTAATTATAAGTAGTAAGATTGTGTTAGAAAAATTTACCTAATGCTAAAATACATGTAAAATACATCCTGGAAATTGTGAAATTGCATGTGTCTCTCTTACATTCTAGTTAGGTTTTTCATTATTTTTAAAAGTAGCATATATATGTGTATATACGCTACCCTTCTCATGCTTTTGCCACCCTTTGGCAAAAATCTGGTAAGAAAGAAAGTTTTATATTATTGCGAACAATTATCGCAGCTTCCAAATTCCGACGGCATTCTTATCTGTGAAGCAAAAGCTTTAGTAAAATACAATTTACATTTGAAAAAAAATTAAATTTTTATTAACATTTAAAAACTAATAAAAAAGTCAACAATTTTAACCCTCATAAAACTTCGTATAGTTTTTGAACCGATTATCGCATCTTAAAAATTTCAACGGTATTTGAAAGTTTATGCTTTCAGCTTGAAAATGCATTGTCGTACAAATTTATACAATCTTTTTTATCGGAGTTACCATCGTAATAGTAAAAATTGATTATTTTATTCATTTATAAATATCTCAAAAAATAGTAAAGATTGAATCAAATTCTAAAAAAGAAAAAGATGTCTTTTGCAGTGAAAAACATAAATTTAAAGTGAAATAAAGTTTCTGAAAAAGAATTTTTTTTTTCAGTTTTTATAGATTCCAAAAAATCAAAATTTATTATTTTGGAGAACGAATATTTTAATTACATTGAATAATCATCATAGAAATTATTTATCAATAAGCAACAATAGAGCAAAAATATGTAAAATTATTTTTGTAAATAATTAAACAAAACTATGAAGAATAGCATTTTTATATAATTTTACATATTTTTCTCTATTGTTGCTTATTAATAAACAGTTTCTATTATGATTATTCAATGCAATTCAAATATTCGTTCCCCAGAATAATAAATTTTGATTTTTTGGAATCTATAACTGAATTTTTTTTTTTTTTCTGAAACCTTATTTCACTTTAAATTTATGTTTTTCACTTCAAAAGGCCTCGATTCGCTACCCTTTGCTCTGAAACACAAAATGTTGATATTTTCTAGTTAATAACAAATTTACAAACAATATTACGATTGCTAACGCTGTTTCGGATTATAAGAGAAACGACGCTCCGTTTCTCTAGGTCGTCGGATCGGTTTTTTCACCTCTCGGGGTGACACGCACAGATCGCGCACGGTCGAGTGTCACCTTTTTTCACTCAGAGCGCGAATAAGGCTCCAGGTTGGGACTCGGCTCAAGGCGCCGAGAAGACTGATGAACTACCGTCAAGCACACGCTTGTCATTGCTCGCGAGAGCGCAGTCGATCGTAGCAGGGAGAGCGCGACATGGCGGGGAGCGCGCGCAGAGTGGGGGCTCGCGAGAGCGCACTCGGCCATTGACACTCGATCGGGAACGAACGCTGACGTAACGCTATATACATGTGTATTTAGCTAGCGTTCATGTAGGTGAACTATACCTTTGTTACAAATATACTATTAAAATTAATGACAATGTGATTGATGAACTTTTTACGGAACCCCGCAAGCCACTGGTTTATTATATTCTTTGACATAATATTAAGTGAATGAAAGCTGTAGTTTTTTTATTGCCAATGAAAGTAAGCTCCCAAATTTAGAATTTGTAGGTTTAAGAATAAGAGCTTGATAGGTATTGGACTTGACTCTATATTGTCGATTGATTTCAATACTTTCACGTGTTTTATAAAAATCAACTTATATAGAGACAAACGATATAGAGGCTGCAGTGCTCCTCGAGCGCTCATCGTTCGAAAGCTCAGACTTGCCTTCAGTTACACTTTCGTAAGAAAGTAATTACAATACTTTCATTAATTTAAATTATAACTATTAGAAGTGAGTAATATATTATGAAAATTATACATACTATATTTAGGAAGGTTTATAATAGACAAAAAAAGAAAACTCCTAAATAAATTTAGTACTTTTTAATTTGCCAATGAAATTAAGCTCCCAAATTTCGTGTTCAATATTTACAAAAAAATTGAAGTATGCATTGCAGCCACTGTATCATTTTGAAGACAATTTTTCCGAGTATTTTTCGATGCTAATGCAGATTAAAAGAGGCACGATACCATAATGTATATTTCTTTGTCTTTACTAAACACGCGCGAGAAATACGCTGATTGAATAATTTTTTGTTATTTTTAAATTAAATTTTTTTTATTGTTCTAAATTTAAATCATACAACATATTTTACGCACTTCACTGTGGTACATCTGAAAAATGAGTAAACTTTCATTTACTTTTTTAGAAATGCTGACTCGTGTTGGTTTCCATTTTCAAACCGTTGATTAGGAGTTTAGGATCTTATGTACAATATATATATATATATATAGATATGCTGCTTTTAAAAATAATGAAAAAACTAACTAGAGATTGCAAGAGAGACACATACAATTTCACAATTTCCAGGATGTATTTTACATTTATTATTAACGTCCTGTTTGAACTAGCTTAACATTTTCTAATACCAGTTTAGTAAAATACATTTTTCTTCTACATCTACTTATAGAATTTAGGTACTATTTACAAAAAATGCAATACCTATTTAATTAAGAATGAAAAAGCTAGTGCAAATTCATCCGCTTTAAGATCACTCTTCTTGAACATTATTAATATTGGAAGCAGGCTTATTATTAGATAGCATGTCGTTGAGAATCTACAATAGAAAAAAATTTATTTAATGAAATTTAATAATTTGCATTAATTTTATTTATGTAATGTGCACAATGTACCTGTATTTCATCACTATTTCTTGAAGAATGTACACTTCCCTTCACATACTTTTGCGCACCCCGCGCAAACATTGGAAGAGCTAAAAAGTTTTATTGCTCAGCAGCAAAACGTCGTAACTCAAAAAATTCAACGGAAATCAAAAGAGCAGATAAAAACCTTCGAAAAATGCTACTACGGAATTAAAAAAGTGTTAAATTGAGTTTTTTATAAGTATTAAAAAGAGTTGAAAAAACATAAAAAAATCGTTTTGCTGCTGAGCAATAAAACTTTTTAGCTCTTCCAATTTTTGCGCGGGGTGCGCAAAAGCATGTGAAGGGGAGTGTATAAAATAATACATAAAAAATTTTGTATTAATTTATCAATGAAAGATTTATAGAGTTATTGTAGGACATAATCCAGAGTCAATTAGCAAAAGATGGCCTCAGAACTTTATTAGAAAAGTAATGGATCGTGCAATCTGCACCTATAAGAGAAACCTATAATATGGTTCTCTAGGTGAGTGCGACGGTGCTTAAGTATATGTATAGGAGGTAACTAAGCTGTCTTTACAAGAAGGCCAGCGAGCTTGCTGAAAACGACACTTCGGTGATTTAAGAAAAATATTGCTATTTTTTATAGGTCCCTACTCCTTGTTAGAATATGTTGAAAGAACGCTTAAGGTTGTATTAAACAAAAAGAGTGTTGTTGAAGTTTACAGAGATATTCTGTTTTTTTCTTATGGTAATTTCATTGTAGCTGGTTATTACCAATGAGTATGCCCAGGAGGAAAAACATGATCTAGAAGAAGGTAAAAATTTATTTAAAAAACAAAAAGTGATTGTAAAACGAGTAAAAATGTTGTTAAATGCATAGTAAATTTGGGTGTACCAAACATTTGAGTAAAAGTAAATTGATTTTTGCACAGCACTTGCTCGTGGCTGCGGCTACTCTGCTGCACTCGCTGCTGAGCAGAGGAAGGCGCCGGCCCGCGCGGAGCGCCGCTTGTTCTCCCTCCTTTTCTCTCGCACGCTGTATACTTACGCGCTCCTCTATCTCTCGTTCTCGTTAGCACCTTCGCCACGCGAGCAGCTGACGAGCCGTGACGGTACATGAGCTGCGGCTCCAAAAATCATAACTTGCTCTAGTTTTGAAATTCTGCCGGTCCAAGCCTTGAACGATGTTTTTCCATCGATGTTGTTGAGGACGGTCACTCAGTTTAGCAAATAAAGAGCTAAGTTGATTGCTTCCGCCAAAGGGTGCGAGGCAGATTAGAGGCAAGAAGCATTATTCGACCACATTCAACCATCGTTTGATTGGTCTTTGGCTGGCTCTTTGATTGGCTTTCAGCTTTCCTGTTCCGTTCAGGAGTATACGGGGCAGACGTTTCGAATTTAATTCCTCTTTCTTTCTTGTATTTAAGCATACTTGCGTTAACAAATTCGCGTCCATTGTCACTTTTGAACACTCAAATAGGACATCCAGATTTGTATGCCACTGCTCGTTCATACTCCTTGAAACGATCGAAAACGTCGGACTTGTGTCTCATTGAATGTGCATAACGGTATCCAGGTGCATCGTTAACAAAGGTTACGAAAAAGCGGGACCTCCCAGTGACGTTTTAGACATCAGGCCGGAGAGATCACCGTGCGTCACTTCTCCGGGCTCGGTTGCTCGCCTTTCTTTATGCATGTGGAAGGGTAGCTTGTATTCTTTTCTGGCTTAGCAGGCGTCGCAGAAAAAACTTGAAATATCGTTGATTTGGCATTGAGGTGGCCGAGCCGTTCATGCCAACACTTTAGGCTCGACGGTCTAAACTACCGTTTGCAGAAACATTTTGCAGAGGTCATTATTTTGCGAGACACCAACGGAGTAAATTTCATCTTCTACGTAAAACAACACTGTGTTCTTTTTAAACATAATCGGGAAGCTTTTCTTGGTGCATGACCTATACGCCACTCACCTTAAACCAACCGTTTGAACATGACCGTCCCTTTGCCGAGAACCTTGCACTCGTCGTTGTCTCAAAGAGATACAGTGCGGCCGGCGGTGTGCGGTGACTAAGAACTCACGTTGTTTTTGTTTTCTGCGACCACCAGTGCGTAGTTCCGAGAATCTTTCTTTTCACTAGCTTGTAATGCCCTTTTTGGGCACGTAATGCCCTTTTTGCTGACAGCTAAAACACATGATGTCCATTTTATAGCGTCGCGGATTTTTATGATTGTTTTTGTTTCTAAAACCGCCTTTTCTGCTCTCATTCTTTTACAGTTCACCTGTTTTTACTAATTGCTATGGCTTCAAGGCTGTTACTTCCTCCACGTCGTTGTCGAGAAAAGACTCTTCTTCGAGAAGACGCTGTTGAAGATAACACAGGACCACAAACTGAAATCGGAAAAGACCTCTGATCAAACCAAGTGATCTATACATTTCGGGTTCGCTGGATCTGAATCTGTGGTCCGTTTGACCCCATCACGTCAGGTTCAAGCTCATTTGAATGTCAAATTGAGAAATACACACTTAAGTGGAGGAAACGACACCACTTTTCCGATTTCAGTTTGTGGTCCTGTGTAATCGACCGTCTGTCTGTAGGGTGTAATGCTGCTCTACGACTCCTAAAGCTCCTGTACTTCGATGGCTAGCCAGCCAGCAGTACCACTGCCGCATTGATACACGTGAAAACGTATCTTTGTCGTGTCTGTGTACACAAATACTAGCTCATTTGAGAGTCGCACAAGCAGGCAGCGTCGCTCTCGCAGCAACCGTAATCTCAACGCGTAAATGAATCAAGTGGCCGAGCGTTCGTTGCTAACATATGGAAATCACAGTATAAAAAATATTGTTTCAAGAAATATTAAAAAAAAAAAAACCGAATGTAAATTTGAAGTATGATAAGGTGCTACAAACTTACATTGTAAAAAGCGACAGCATAATAGCAGAGTTTTTCATTAAAAAGTAGACAATAAAAATTTATTAACTTTTTGAAAAGTAATAAGATTTAAAACTTTGTTAAAGCTTGTAATGGCAATTGAAATCAAATCATTTTTAAAAAATATACACATGACTAAAATTCCATAATTTATTATATTAATCGTTATTAAGAAAAGTTTTATAACGTTTTACTAAGTTTTGTTGTGTTCCAAACAAAACCATATATTTAATATATAGTGTGTTTACATTTAAGAAGTTCATTAATGTAAAACACACCCACACACACACACTGCTTTTTAAGTTTAACGAATAGTAGAGTAATTGACCTTGAAATGACCATGATTCTAACGTGATGAGGTCAAACTAACATGAAATTAATGTATTGTGATCTTGAGATTGAGATTGAATCAGGTCAATACTGAATTTTTATATTATTAAACGTGTCACAAACTTGATCTATTAAATTTTAAAAAACGTAATGCTAAAAGCTTCAAATTAGGCAATACTTACAAGCGCCCCAAACAAGTCCATCCATTTCAATAGATCGAACAACTTTTTCCATATCACTCATATTTGTTTCGTCATCCCATGGTTTTACATCAATAACAATACTAGACTTGGCAATTAGTGCTGGTTTTTTAGATTTTTTTTCGGCATACGCTTTTAATCTTTCTTCTCTAATTTTAGCAGCTTCAACGTCTTCCTCCTCATCAGATCCAAAAAGGTCAATATCGTCATCATTTTCTTTTGTAGGTTGAGATGATAAATAATTACCAACTGCTGATAAAGACTTTTCACCAGGCAAATTTTTAAGATCATAAGAATGTATATGATTGTACCATCTTAATGCATGAGAATACTTTCCAGCTGGAGCTTTACCTAAACTTTCGTACACTGCCACATCAGCTTGAGATGGCTGCCACCTGAATGAAATATGATAAAAATTAAAGAATAAAATTAAAACAATAAAGAATTAAAAACATGATTTAGAAAATTTTTTTTTTATCACCCTAATCGTGTGTTATTGATGTTCGCAGAGAGGATAAATTTATATTTTATTGTCCAGATTTTTTTTTACTCCCTGGATAAATTGTACTTATACATGATTGGGGTAGAAACTGTTATATGCATCTTGGGAGTAATAGAGATTATTTGCTTAAATGAAAAATTGCTGTTGCGGTTGACAACTTTGCGGGAGCAGTGGCCTACTTTATTCCCTTGACACATAAATAGTTGGTAGATGAATTATGGTTCAGGTGTTATCATTTGTTATCTTACATAACATTTATTATATCATTCCAAAATAAGTGCCCTAGCGTAAATGGAATGTGTCAAAAAAGTATATCGGTAAAAAAATTTCAAAATAACGAAATATGTCGAAATCTGTAAGACATCGTACCTTTATGTTATATTGAACACTTTTGTTAATGCCTTTTAATTTTTTTTTTTTTTTGTATTAGAGTAGTTTATTACACTAACAAAATTTCTTGAGTTTTAATTGTTTGTAAAAAAGTAAATAAATATAAAAAATCTATGTAAAAGTAGAAACATATAAAATTGTATAGTAAAAGTACATTTTGTTATAAAATAAATTATACTGTTAGTTACTTCTATATTTTATTCTATGTTATGTAACGGGGTTGCTTGTTGATCTTTTATCTCGCGCAGGAGACCTTTCTCCGCGAGATTGGTACAATGGGGCACGCACGAGTGCCCCTCGAGGTCCTTACCTGGTCAGTCGAAGTGCGCGCGAGCACCCGACGGCGAATGTACATCGCCGCGGCCCGTGTGCAACGCGAGAGTACGCCTCTACTCTCGCTTCTCGTACTCGCGTGCTGATGTGCGAACGAGTTCCTCGCGTTCGGGTGGCTGTCGTCCTCCTTGACAACAGCTGATGCCGGCCGCCCAGCTCTACGATAGAGTGGCGGTATCCGGGAGGTAAGGGACGAGGAGGGTTTGCCAAGTAGTCCCGCGGACTAATCGAAAGAATAACGCGAACGAGTAAAAATGCAAGGCGAAGGCCTTTATTGCCTCCGTGAATGAAATTTACAATTACCGCGTCCCGAGGAGGTTAGTAGATGTCGGGTGCGCGGGCCGAATGCCCCGAGCGCGCCCGAGTATCGCCGAACGAAGCCCACGCGCGAACGCAAGCGCGCGCGCGCTCCTACGAATTCTCGGTTGCGCCGAGAATCCGCCGGCCGATCGCGCGGTCCGCGAACGGTGGTGTTTACGCGGAGCACGACCTTGCTCCACGTAAACAAACGTTTGCGCCCGGGAGCAGGCCGCTTGCCTGCTCTACGCGTACATACACGTACGCGCGCACACGAGGAAATGGGTCGCCTACCCATTTCACGCAATTGTACGACGAATTCGGCCTCGAGCCCGTGCTCAAGGTCCCGATGCCTGATTTACGCGACGGCTCCTCCACGTGAGCCGCGACTCTCACCGCATCACAGTTGTGACGTTGCAATTACAATCTTGCCGCGTGAGTGATTCGGCTCTCTCTCTCGGGGGGGCTTAGGGCTAAGACGGCGTTGCCGTTAAATAAATTATTTTACGTCGAGCTTCTCTGCACTCTACAGCACCCGCCAAGTGACAGGTGTGGAGCGGACGACGCGTCACAGCACCTGCCAGCCATGCGTGCGAGAGAGAGAGCACGTGCGAGGATGCCGCCTGAACGCACTCGGGCCGCCGGGATTTCGTCGAGGCCGCGCCGCAGGGAAGCGGCCGCACCAAGACATAGCCGACGGAGCGGAGCAGCCTACGGCGCGCGTCACGACGGCGGAAGATGACGCGGCGGAGATGACTTGGCGGCAAGGCGAGGCGAAGGAGGCCAGCTGCTTGGAGCCGCTAAGTTGCTGACCGCCGGCGACGCGAACGCCGCCCTGGCGACATCCCCACACATACACATATACGCACACAAACACACACAACACCCGCGAACACTACGACGCGCCGCGACTCCCCCAGGATGCGCCGCGCAACTGGGGAAGCATATACTCGGCCGCGCGCAACACGTGGTCGAGCGTGGACCATGAGTACGGGTGTGGGAGAGAGAGAGAATGCACATACGAGTGGCGCGCGAGTCAAGGCGGCGCGCACGTGTAGATGTGAGAGAGAGAACGAGTAGGCGAGTTGGCGCGCGCGTATCGGCGAGAGGGAGAGACAGTAGTGTGCGAGAGAGAGGGAAGCGCGACGAAGAGCGGAAAGAAAGAGAGAGGCCGACTGCGCGCGTGACGTCACTGGCGCTGCTCAAAGAGCTCGGGGGTCGAGCAGGCTGCCAACGTCCGCGCGAGAATTACGTCGTGCCGCGCTTAAAACTCGCGCTCGCGCTCGACGATATCGAGTGGCTGCGTTGACGCCGGGCAGCCAATCAACGCGCGTATTGTCGGTGCGGGCGGAAGTCGATCGGCGTGGAAAGACGCGGACCGCGGAGAAAACCCTTCGAGAGGGAAAAGTTGAGTAAAATTTAATGAGAGCGAGTGAGATAGATCAAGGGCCACCGTCGCGACGGAGAAGACTTCCGCGACGCCGCGCCATTCAGCAGAAAGCTTGCATTGCAGCCGGACGCACTTTTCGAGAGTTTCTTTGAGTTAGCGAATCGTGGGGAGTAGTAGTTGAGGAGGAGTTTAGATAGGACGAAAGAGTTTGTTTTTGAGACGGTGAGCCCCGCGTGCACCCTCATACGGGTTTTTCTCCCTGTGTTTATATCTTTCCCTCCGAAAAGTCCCGCGAACGTGATCCGCGCCGCGCACGCATATCACCCAGCAAGTGTATTCCCCTACGCCTGGAGGCAATATATATTTTACATATTATTCATAAGTGTTCGAGTTTGATTTCTAAGTGTTGGGTGTGTTGTGAGGTGGTGGGCTGTAGCTGATTCTCAGCAAATTCACAAGTGCACCGGCTATCTCGAGTGAGTAGCTGAGTCCGCGTCGTCAACGGAGCGTGCAGCTATTGCTACATGTACGTGGTAGTCTCGGGAGGACCCCCAACCCTGGGAAGCAGAATTCTCAACTGGAGCGAGGAGTTCGTGATCCGGCGGCGTCTACAAGGGGCCTGGCGCTCAACAAAATTAAGAAGTAGTAGGTAACGTGAGAAGTCCCCTTTTAGGTTATAGGCAGTGGAGCGGAAGGTGTGGAGTGCAGCCAAGCAGAAAACCCATTAGTGCGTGAAGTATAGTAGTCGTAGGAGGCGTAAAAAGGGCGTGAAAGGGAGGAAAAATACAGGGCGGAACGAAAACCCCAAGTAAACCCGACTTGTGCCCCCCTTTATCTTCTTTTATGAGAGGGAGAGAGGTGCAAACCCCGGCCCCTAGCGTTTTCCCTCTCACACAGTTATAAAAAAAACCCACTATTATATTAAGGCATATATAATTATATGCCTAACTTAAT
Source organism: Sycophila sp. Sp_5 (assembly GCA_018906775.1). NCBI lineage: Eukaryota > Metazoa > Arthropoda > Insecta > Hymenoptera > Eurytomidae > Sycophila > Sycophila sp. Sp_5. The sequence continues at coordinate 40,068 of JACCID010000453.1, forward strand.
TTTCGTGCTCTACTATATCGACGATTCTCTTTGTTCTTTGCTAACCTCTAAGGCAAATTTGATTTTTCAAATAATATTGAAACGGCTTGCTTAATGGCAGTTCTGTTTGCATCAAAATAATATTTATAATTCGTAGAATGTGCGTAAACTTCTTTTTTGGCTGATTTCAATTCCAATTGAAAAATAAGTCAGTATTTTCAGCAATAGGAAATGAAATCAGCCAAAAAAGAAGTCTACGCACATTCTACGAATTATAAATAATATTTTGATGCAAACAGAACTGCCATTAAGCAAGCCGTTTAAAAATTATTTGAAAAATCAAATTTACATTAGATGCTATAGCAGAGAATATAGAGAATTGTCGGTACAGTAGAGCACGGAAATTATGTTCGGCATCCCCTTAAGGAGCATAATTCCAGGGTTTTTTTTTTCCGACCACTTTTCACGTCTTTGGCCGACACTTGTAGATGATGTAACTTGGTCCAGGAAAATTTTTTCCGCTTCGATTTTTTTCTCAATAACCAAGATCGGGGTGGACGTCCCTGTAGACGACGTCCCGTCGTTCTGAGGGTATTTCTGGGCACCTCGACATTGTTTACAGGAACAGCACCCGATTTTTTTCTCAATGACCAAGATCGTGGTGCGCTTCTCTGTAGACGACGTTCCGTCGTCCTGAGGGTGTTCCTGGACTTCCTGGACTCCCTTTTTTGGAGCAATACATATATTTTTTTCAAAAATTCATTTCTAACCTCGTTTTTCAGAGTTTCAGAAATTTATTACGTTATGGTACCAAACTACTACTGTTGAACGTAAATTGTTATTTTATTTGTTGTTAAATTTTTATAAATTGTGACACGAGGTACTATCGTGTACCTGCGCGCCGTCGCGAGCCTTCGCGGCGAGAGGGAGAGTTAGGCGGTGGCGCGCAGGAACGACGGCCATCTTAGAAGCTCGAGAGATTCTCTCGAGCCTTCGGCGACGACGGACGCGTGCGCGAACGAAATCCCGAAACCGGCGTGTTCACCAGGAGGCAGGAGCAAGAACGAGCGAACGAGGTAGCAGCCTTGCACGAGCCAAAGCTGCGATACCGTAAGTACCACCCGACTAACGTTGTAAAGTGCGGGCGCGTACTAGCGAGGAGTCAAGGAGCGCCTTGACTCCCTAGCGACGAATTTCGTTGAGCGAACGTGGGGAGCCGTCCCCAGTTCTCCGCTTCTCTCTCTCTCTCTCTCCTTAGTTCGCGGACGCGGACTCTCGTGCGGTGAGAGTCCCGGCTCTTGGATACGAGCCACCGCGTGGTGCAACGTCGGTACTTCGAGCACGGGCTCGAGGTCGTGTTTGCGGTACATCGCGCGGAACGGGTAAGCGACCCGTTCCTTCGTGTGCTTGTGTACTTGTGTGTACACACAGAGCAGGCGGGCGCCCTGCTCTTGAACGTTGCGTTTGTTTACGTGGAGCAAAGTCGTGCTCCGCATAAACATTGCCGATCGCAGACCGCGCGATCGCCCGGCGGATCCTCGGCGTGGCCGAGAATTCGTAAGGAGCGCGCGCGCTTGCGTTCGCGCGCGGCTCGGCTCGGCAACACTCGGGCGGCGGCGCGCAGTAAGACGCGAGGAAAACACGGTTGACAGGAAAGAACCAACTCTGAGAGCCATTCCTCACAATTCCTCTTTTTCTTTCTGTCCCTTTCCTAGATGGGCCCTTACGAGATGGAGGAGGGCATCGCACGACTCCTCAGCGAGGACGCTGAGGACCAGCGAAAGGAGGCGAGCAACCGCCGCCGGAGTCTCCGACCGAGGGCACCCTGAAGGGGACCCCCAAGGTGGCGGAGGTGATTGGGGAAGAGCCCCAATCCCCGTCGAGCCAGTCGGAGACGGACGCGAGCGACCAGGAGGCCACCCGCTCCCTACGGCGACCCCACGCCCTCGAGCCAGGGGTCGTGGCCTCGACGACAGCGAGCACCGCCGAGGAGGGGGACGGAGAGGAGCTCCGTTCCCAGTCGTCAAAGCAGGGAGGCGAGGAGGACGGCGCCCCCATTCAACAGCGCCACTTGACGTTCGCAGAAGAGTGGAAGGAGCGGGAGGATTGGCTCCGCTTCTCCACTGATGACTACGCGTGGGTTGTCAGGCAGATAGAGGAGGCGCACGCGGCCATTCTGCGCTTCCCGGACAAGACAGAGGGAGGAGCAGCGGAAATGGCGCGTGCGTCCTTCAGCGCAGTGGAGGTCCGTGCGCAGGAGGCGGGCCTGGTAACCTCTCGTCGGGCCTACGACGAGGTCTACCAGGCCTACTACAAAAAGAAAGCGGAGGAGGACCGCTTAAGGGCCTCGAGGGAGGCCAACCAACGGCAACTCCAGGAGGAGCAGCAGCGGCAGCAGGAGCGCCGCCGCGAGAGGGCCCTCCAGGCCAAGAAGGAGGAGGCGGAGGAGAAGAAGCGCCTCGCGGCCCTCCGCGCTCGCGTGGACGCGGACGCGAAGGAGAAGCGGCGCCGGGAGCTCTTCGAGCTGTATCCGGGCCGTTTCTTCTGTTCGGTGTGCGCGGAGCCAGGCGTGCTCCACGCCAACTAATGTCCGAAGAAGGACCAGCACGGGTGGTACCTCAGCAAGAGGAGGTACCAGTAGGCTGCCCGTGCTGGATCCCGATTCGACCCCCCTGATGTAGATTGGGGCCAAATAAAGGCTTCGTGCCCTAATTTACAGAATAACTACGGAGTTCGTGTCGAATTCATTTACCTCTCCCCATCCCTTGATCCCTAACCTATAGAGGACTGGCTTGCGAAGAGTAGCAGAGGCCGTAAAGTCGTAGCTAAACGGCGTCTGGGAGGAGGGTGTGACGCGAGCCTTCGCGGCGAGAGGGAGAGTTAGGCGGCGGCGCGCAGGTGCGGCGGCCATCTTAGAAGCTCGAGAGTTTCTCTCGAGCCTTCGGCGATGACGGACGCGTGCGCGAACGAAATCCCGAAACCGGCGTGTTCACCAGGAGGCAGGAGCAAGAACGAGCGAACGAGGTAGCAGCCTTGCACGAGCCAAAGCTGCGATACCGTAAGTACCGCCCGACTAACGTTGTAAAGTGCGGGCGCGTACTAGCGAGGAGTCAAGGAGCGCCTTGACTCCCTAGCGTCAAATTTCGTTGAGCGAACGTGGGGAGCCGTCCCCAGTTCTCCGCTTCTCTCTCTCTCTCCTTAGTTCGCGGACGCGGACTCTCGTGCGGTGAGAGTCCCGGCGCTTGGATACGAGCCACCGCGTGGTGCAACGTCGGTACTTCGAGCACGGGCTCGAGGTCGTGTTTGCGGTACAATCGCGCGGAACGGGTAAGCGACCCGTTCCTTCGTGTGCTTGTGTACTTGTGTGTACACACAGAGCAGGCGGGCGCCCTGCTCTTGAACGTTGCGTTTGTTTACGTGGAGCAAAGTCGTGCTCCGCATAAACATTGCCGATCGCAGACCGCGCGATCGCCCGGCGGATCCTCGGCGTGGCCGAGAATTCGTCGTAAGGAGCGCGCGCGCTTGCGTTCGCGCGCGGCTCCGCTCGGCAACACTCGGGCGTGTTTGGGGCAGTCGGCCCGCACGCCCGACGTCTACTAACCCTCGCGGTCGTATCACTTGTAACTTTCATTTACGGAGGCAATAAAGGCCTCCGAATTGCCTTTTTACTTGTCCGCGTTATTCTTTCGAGTAGCCCGCGGGACTAATCGGTAAACCCATCTCATCCATAACCTCCCGGATACCGCCACACTGTCGTAGAGCTGAGCGGCCGGCATCAGCTGTCGTCGAGGAGGACGACGGCCACGCGAGCGCAAGGAGTGCGTTCGCGCATCAGCACGCGAGTACGAAAAGCGAGAGTACAGGCGTACTCTCGCGTTGTACACGGGCCGGGGCGAAGTGTGTTTGCCGTCGGGTGCTCGCGCGCACCCCGAGGTAAGGACCTCGAGGGGCTCTCGCACGTGCTCCATTGCACCCATCTTGCGGAGGAAGGTCTCCTCCGCGAGATAATCGGTAATAGGCAACCCCGTTACAAAATAAATAAATAGTAAAAAAGGTCATTTTTTCAGAAAAAAATCATTATTCAGCTTATTTATAATCTGATTTTTCTGAAAATTCTTACTCAGGGCTTTTTGGGGTCGCTGAATACGAATCTGCAGTCTCTGAGTACGCATTTCTCACAAAAAATGTGCTATTTCTATGATTTTCATGCTCGATATTGAATTCGCCATCTTGGATTTGATAAAATTAAATTTTTGGTAGTAGATTCGTATTCAGCGACCCCAAAAACCCACGAGCAAGAAATTTCAAGCCAGAATAGTCAATAGAAAAATGTATGCCGAAAAGGTTTAAAATGGATTTACCTACTATTAGAAGTGCGTGCGTGCGTGCGTGCGTGCGTGTGCGTGTGTGTGGTAGTAGGTATTTAGAAATACTGTGAATTTGGAATACTAAATATTAATATTTAACTGTAAAACCATTAATACTGATAAAAACCTATTAAAATTCTATTTTTAAGTTGATCGATTACATTTTATTGTATTTAATTTTACGTTAAACCATTCATTTCTTTCATCAAAAACAAATCATAATTAAATTTGATAAATATAGCTTAATTCTTAATCCGCACTTTTTTCAGTCAATTATGTTCATTATAATTCACTATAATACTTTTTAATTGATTTTAATCGTCCGTTTCCAGCAGGGTAATTCTTTAGATTTTTTCACAGTTATCAATAACACCTCTAGGTGAGCAGACGTGTTTATAATGGCGCTCCGCAAACTCTAGACAGATAGAGTTCCAACAATAAAACAGGGCTTAGCACTTACAAGTTACGCGTTACTGCGAGCTAAACCCAAAAAGTCGACCATGGATCTTGATAAAAAAAAATCTAAATGCCAGTGAAATTCCAACCTTCATTGCAAAAAGCACAAACAATACAAATTATTCAGCAGCAGTACAAAATATATAAACTCGAAAAAGGAATCAATGCTTCGTTTTGGACCGCATGGAAGGGCTAAATATACGCAGAAAAAAATTTAGTTGAATCAATGGCCGCAAGGACAATAATTAGCAACTGCCTTTGTCCATTGACTAAACAGAAAACCTATAGGATTAATTCATTTTTTATTAAATTAAACGCATCCATCATTAGACTAATAAATATTTCCGTCAAATTATTGTAGCACGTTTTTATTAAAATGACTTCAATATTTATATTAAAATAAAAATATTTTTTACTAAAACAATAGTACAGAGTTTATTTAATAAATATTTTCATTAAGTAAATATTACATAATATATTAAAGTAAATAAAAAAAATCTATTCACTTAATAAATAAGTTTCTTTCAATTAAACAATAACTCTATTAAAAGAAACTATCGCTTAATTGTAACAATGAATTGTTGTATTAAATCAACAATCATTGTTCTTTTATTTTTGCAAATCAATGAAATATTAACAATCAATGTGATAATGAATTAGTTTATTTAATATTGATAATAATCACATAAAACTAGGGAATTAAATGTCTATATAAGCTAAAATATACTACATGATATAAGGAGAGGAAAGGGGGAACGGTAGGCGAAAGAGCCGACGACGTTGGTGACCGGCGCACGACTTTTGTTTACATTCCAAACGTTCTCGAATTTCGTGTTACCGATAAATGATAAACCTATATTTCATTTTTAAATATCGTTTCAAAATTGACCGCTAGGGTTCGGCTTTTCTCGCAACCGGCTGAGGAACGTCCCGGTTAGTATATAAGGACAAGTTGTAAGGGTTCTAACATTGTATGCGAGTGATGCGTTTAATGATAAGTATTATTTAATAAAACATACGTGCGATATTAGCTTTAGGTATATGGCTTACGAAAGAATTAATTATAAGGTATCTGATAAAATAAAAATGTAATCCTCTACTTCCACAAAACTTCAGTGTATTTCAGATTTTTCAAAAGTTTCCAGGCCACTCTGCGATAACGATATTACAAATAACCAAAAATATGAAATCGAGATTCTTTTTTTATTTATTTTCATAAATAGCCTCTAGGTCATTAAATTATCATCGTATTTCTGTTATTTCAACAACGTTTTAGTCTATTCAATTAACTTACCTTTAGTTCATTGAATGAATTTCTAATATCTGTTGTTTCAACAATATTACAATCTGTTGAATTAACTGCCTCTAGTATGTTAAAATAACAAAAAAAGATAGTTGTTGCTATTTATTGTCCTCGCGGTCATTGTTCCAACTAAATTTTTTTCTCGGTGTATAACCAACTACGTATACGCAATCGGTAACATCTTACAACTACCCGTCGTCATCTTCGCTTCGAGAATCTCCAACAATAGGGTCTGCATATATCTGGCATCGAAAGAGTTGATAAATACACTAACCGACAAATACGAACGCATTCAGATCAACAACCTAAAGGTGACACTCCAACCACTTATTTCAAAACTAAGAAGAGTAGCATTCTCTAATAAATCTCTCGATATCCCCAACGACGTATTAGAGGATATTCTAGAAGAATTAAACATACAACGTGGATCTCGAGTCTCCCACATAAAAGCTACTGTGATGCTGGAAGAATACAAACACGTAGGAAGCTTTATGTGAACACCGATTCCTTGCGTTGCTTTGTCTGCAAATTAGACGGCCATCTAGCAAAAAATTGCAAAAAACAATGTAAATACTCCTAAAACTCAATCAACGGAAAATCAAGATTTCTCAATATCATCAAATCCTACACACAAATCCAACATGCAAATAAGAAATTCAAATAAACAGAAGGAAAATCTCAACGTCACAATCAATAACATAAACAATGAACAAACCGATCAGTCATCTAGTTCCAGCAACCCAAATGTAAACTTCATGCAAGAACCAATAAATAGCAAACCAGGTCTCGCATTCTAGCGCAGCAGACTCAAATACTAGAACACCTATAAATCCAAAAAAAAAAATAACTAACTAAAGAAGACAACTACAAACAGGCACACAAAAAAAATCGAAAGATAACATAAACACACTTAGCACTGAATCCATTGAAAAACGCCATGAGATGGATAAAAAACTCATCAGCCTCAAAACATATTTAGAACAAGGCAACACCGTTCTAAATTACATCGAATTCAAAAGCAAACTCGAAAATATAAAAGGAAATAAAAACCCAATCGACATAATAGAACCGTACACGCCGAATTCATAAGAGCTTATTAAATTCATAAAAGAAGAAATCTCTCCAAATGTACGAGATAGCAGCATAAAAAGAACATGCACATTACTACTGAAAAATATAAAAAAAAACCCAACACAAAACATACACAGTCTTAAGTTCCCAATAATCCAGATACTGAAACAGAAACAGAACCAACCTCCTTTAATCGTAGCGATGACGAAAATATTGCAATGGAATCCTAACAGCTTAAAAAGTCAATATGAATTCTTACAGAAGCTTATCGCTGACGAAAACCCGGGAATAATTGCCATCCAAGAAACAAACTTAAAAAATGATAAAATAATTAAAAAGATAAATTTTACATGTTACAACAAGAACCGCAAAGATTGTAAATCCGCCAGTGGATGAGTGGCCATACTAGTAGACAATAATTACTACAGTCAAGTATTCACACCCTATTGAAAAATCTTACGTAAGATCTTACGTAGGTTCTTACAATATAATACACCATAAACACTAACAAGATAATAATGTCAAATCAGACTGTTCAAAAAAAAAATCATTCACGAAAGGATTCATTCAGTTAACAATTATTCACATTTCCTTGCTCCTTTACTAATCGTATAAGAAATCCGCTAAAAATCCTACTGTAAGTTTAGTTGATTGCGTTTCAGGGTTGCCAAATCCCAGAATGTTTTAAAACGCTAGAAATCTGCTGCATATTGATCACACCCCAAAAACTGACTTTGTAATAAGTTAAAGGCATTTCTAAAAATACAAAAGAACAATTGCATCATTGGTGATTTTAATATGAATTTTACGCGATACCTGACCACAGACGGAGATTTATAAAGGAACTTTTGCTTTCAACTTTTCTTCTTTAAAACTATATAGTTTCACGAAAATAGCTTGTTTAGAGGCGATCTTCTCGTAAAAACGGCCTCACTAGTGTTGCAGCCGACACTGGCCCACTTAAGAAAATGAAAATTTTCTAAAATTATAACATGATGCCGCCACGCTTAAAACCATGTTGCTTTGGTAGAGAATGACTTGCCACCAATCCATACATATTTACGGGCGGCCTCGCTAGCATTTGATCGATTGTTGGCAACAAGGTTTAAAGTCTGGTTGCCTTATATCATAATTTTAGAAAATTTTGTATATCCTGGGCGGGCCAGCAATCGCTGAAACACTAGCGAGGCTCTAATCTCCGTTGTTTCGATTTTAATCAATTTAAAAATCCATAAAAATCGATGCGATTTCCAATCTACTTAAAGATCGTGTTAACTTCCGCGCCGTGCACCAGTGGCAAAACTTCATTAACATCCTCCACCTCCAGGAACCGTTGAAGGACTCAACTTCACATATATATATATATATATATATATATATAATGTGGTTATGCGCACGTATTTCAGTTAATAGAGTCGTTTTGATCCGAATAACCGGAGATGCTAGTGCGCGTAAATGCACCTCCGTTTTATCGTATTTTCCATTTAGATTAGGGACGCGAGCGAAGGCCGGTCGCGGAGTTTGCCTCTTTCCTTTTTATATTTTTCAATTAAAGAAAATCAAATTTAAGAAAGCGCGCTTCCATGGCTCGACGTCTGCGCCGAGCAGCTACACTGTAAAAAATCCCTTTTGTAAAATTACTACACTTAATGTGGGTAATCAAGCGACCTACTTTGAATGTAGCGACTTTACTATTGCCTTTCGCAATTTTACTACCACAAGAATAGAAGTACCACTCGTATAAGCATAAATACTGACCGATGAAGTATTTCGCAGTTGGCAGTACAGCCGAGGTTTGAGGTTATAAATGCGAATCATTTGAAAATTACTGTGATAATTGCAAATGCTAGATAATTTGTGATTGTACTACATGAATGGCAATTTGTGGGAAGAATAGTTTAGTAAAAACTAAATCAAATTGTATATAAAAAATAACTTTATTTTATAATTAAGAATGAAAAACTAATATTTTCTAACCAAAGTTTTATTAAAATATAGTTTGATTAAATTCAACATCGTTTTTTAATATTTTAAATAATAATTAATAAAATAATAAATAGCCTGCACATAATTTTCAATGTTTAAATAATTAATTTAGTAAACTTTAACTTAAGAGGTGACTCTTAACGTCTGGACTCTCGACGTCTAGACGTGAGGAATTCCCAAATCGAAGTGTTCGTTAGAGCCTGGAGCATGGGCGCTCGAAGGGATATTTTTGGTAGTAAACTTGCAATCGTACTTGTACTATTACTTGTTAGAACGTGAATTTACTAGCAAAGACGTAAATTTCGCCGTCATTATACTAGTAAAATTGCGACATTGAATGTGGGTAATAATGCGACCTACATTAACTGTAGCGAAAATAAAATTGTGGTAGTAAAATCGCTACTGTCAACGAAAAAGTACTAGCACATTGTATTTTTACGTAATTTATCGTTGTAATTCACACCGTAAAATTACTAGCACTAGCGTAAAATCGCTAACGCTATTGTAATTTTCATTTGGCATTTTTTACAGTGTAGCATAGGAGAGAGAAAGAGAGAGCGTTGCATGAAAGCATGGCGCCATTGCCTTCCTTCTCTCTCGCTCTCATTATCCGAGTGTCACGTGCGCACAGAAGCTTCTGTGTGGCGAGCGTGACGTCACAGAAGGTTTGGCTAGGTTAGGTTTAGAGCATAAAATTTGAATTCTTTTTTTTATTCTATTCCATCCAAAGAGAAAATAATGATTTGAAATAAAATACAAAGAAATAATAATTAAATTAACACAAAGGGTTAGGCTAGGGCTAGGGTTAGGAAAATAAATCACAAAATCTTTTTATTCAGCAAGAAAAACCATAGTTCATGAAATTTTTAGCAAAGGCCACTATAAGACACCTTTTCACAATTTTCCTCACTTATTGTTTTACAATTTTTAGAACTTATTACATTTAGATTTTTACAACTTTTTATTCACTTATTTTCACTAAATCTGAATTTAACAACTGTCTATACATAAACATCAAACCCTCCTGTATTGTTGGGCTGAGCGCAGCCATTCGAAGGCTGAATCTGGGTAGTCCTTTAGCGTACACTCACCTCGAGCAAGCTCGTTGGCAGCCGGTCCTTCCGGATGCCAGGTGTGGACACTGGAAGCGAGTTCTGTTGCCTCAGCTTACCCTTACAAGCAAGTGAGCACCGCCCAGAACACCTCTTCCTTCTCTCCTCCTTCCAGAGAGTTATCAGGGCAAGGTCGACGGCACTCGCACACTTTCGACTTATTGACTTTGATTAAATTTCTCACTGTGCCTGGGTGCGAGTACCTAGACACCACTCCGCCTGGAAGCACTGGACTATACCCAGCACTTCACCTAAGCACTGGAACACTGCTTGCACACTTGTCAAGCAGCCATTCACATACACACCAATAATTAAAAGAAAACTTCTTCTTACTGGAATGACTTGGAGACACACAAAACCACTCCTCGTACTCCCTTCAGGAAGTCAGTAAGGAGTCCAGAAGAGTCGAGCAATTACCTCATTGTTGAGTGCCTCTAGAACTCCAAGCTGGACACAGCCGACCCTTCCAGAGTGATCGACTATTGGAAGACAAGTAAAGGATCTATTATAAACCTTGAACTCAATACTAGGAGGTCGATAGCCGAATCCTGGGTGCTGGGACCTCGCTACAAACTGTAGAGTTGGTCGCTCCAGATGCCAGATGTAGCGACTCCCTCCGTGCACTTCTTTTCTGCTCCCTCTACATCTAAGTGAGATTTGGAGTGTTTGTTGAAGGTGTCTGTAGTCCCTTTTCCCCTCCATCTCCTTCCTGAAAAAGAAAAGACAATTAACTACAAAGTGAATTGTCCTCTTCAGGATATGTTTATATTCCTCTCTCCCTTATAGCAATTACACAGATACTTATCTAAAAATCCATCTGAACTCCGGTTTGACCTTTCTTATCCTCCACCTGCAGTTAATGCAAAAAGAGCCTCATTTGGGTACAGCCTGGACTCCAGCGTGGCCGAGCTAAATATCAGCTGTGCGGACAATGCTGGCTGCAGCGCGCAGCCCAGTGTGCACCTAAGCCGCCGCTCGGGCAGCTCGTAGCCCAGTAGACACGGTGCGTGTCTGAAGGGCGTCTTGAATACGTCCTTCCTTGCCATTACGGTCACGAGACCGTAATAAATTGTAAATTCATGTACAAAGGGACGGGGGTATGAGAATACATTTTTATATTTGTCTGTTCATCGTTTTTAATTATTTTCCCTTCCTTTTTGCAACTCAAACCAGATTATCATTAACCACACTGCACAAGAGCGGACCCGTACGGGACATGCAGCGCGTCGCGGTTTTTACCTTCCACTCCGTCACTTTGCCGCATAAACAAATAAAAGAAATAATTGCGTGCAGCGAGCAACTATATGCACTAGCATACAGTTCCGTCCGTTGTACGTAACAGGGACGAATAGTACATCCGTGTACTATTTGGCATTTTTTGAAATTTTGGATAGTTATGGAATTATTGTGAATTAAAATCTACGATTATTATCTAATCAGCGTTTGATTTGACCACGGCTCTTGCTGCGTGGCCCAAGCTACTAGAGTAAGCCCAGCTTACCAACGTTAGCTCGAGCGATGATTGGCTATTTATCGGAATTTTTGATGAACCATAACTCGATAATTAGCTATAATTAAAAAAATGCCAAAAGGGGAAAAGTGCTTAAAATACAATTCTCTGCACGGGTGTACTAGTCGTGCCGATTATTTTTTGAACACTGTCTATAGATATTTTTTAAACGTCGCTACAAGCAGTAATTCTATAATAGTTGGATATAAAAAACATTAACATTATATATAATTAAGGGTAATATATAGACGCTTTTGTCATCACAAATGATTTTATCTATGAATCAAATTTTTATGGGACCCGGCAATTAACCAGTTATATTTTTTCATAAATAATATTTATTTAATGAATGCAGTGGAAAACATAAAACTTAAGTTTGAGTACTTTCAAAGGTTTTAAATGAAATTTACAACTACCTTATTTAGTTTTTATAATTGGCATTGAAAATAAGAGGTTAAATTTAGGGTTTGTTGTTAAATACGGTTTACATAGAAAAAAGCAAGATTTAGAACCTCTATGTTGTATTGTTACCAATTTTTAAATAAGTACTTAAGAATGATTGATGAATACGAATTGAATTAAAAATAGGCTGTTAAATTGTAGTAAAAATAATTGCTGGGAAAATATAGGATTTGACTCTTTTCTTATAGATTGATTTCTGTGCTTTTACTACTTTAATATGTTTTAATTCACATGGAAAAGAGCTGCAACATTAAGAATGTCTGCATTAAAAAGAAAAGAAAGCAAATTTGTACTAATTTAATAGTAAATAATAGTAATTTAAATGACAGAAATAATAACAATACAACAGTATAACAGTTATACCCTTGGATAAAAATACAAATAATTGAACTCAAAAATATGAAGAAATACTACCCTATTGAAAAATATTACGTAAGATCTTACGTAAGCTCTTACGTGAGATCTTATGCCAAAATCTGATCTGAAATTTTTTTATTTATAAAGGACTAAACACCGTGAAAAATGTGGATAAACTCGTTATTAAAGAATTTTTTTTTCGATGGGACTTGGAATTTTTTCAGATGTATAGCAAAATTTTTCTCTCGAAAAAAAATTCTTCAATAACAAGTTTATCCACATTTTGCACGGTGTTTAGTCCTTTATAAATAAAAAAATTTCAGATCAGATTTTGGCATAAGATCTCCCGTAAGAACTTACGTAATATTTTTCAATAGGGTTGTTCTCTCCTCTGCCCGCGGATAAGCGCCCCGCGATACAGCGATCGCCGTCTCGCCGCTTGGTGCCATTTCCCTCTCCTAGACAACTGCGTATCCCTCCTTTCCAAAATTACCTTTAAGGGGATGCCTAACTTAATTTTCGCGCTCTACTATACCGACGATTCTCTATGTTCTTTGCTAACCTCTAAGGCAAATTTGATTTTTCAAATAATTTTGAAACGGCTTGCTTAATGGCAGTTCTGTGTGCATCAAAATATTATTTATAATTCGTAGAATGTGCGTAAACTTCTGTTTTGGCTGATTTCAATTCCAATTGAAAAATAAGTCAGTATTTTCAGCAATAGGAAATGAAATCAGCCAAAAAAGAAGTCTACGCAAGTTCTACGAATTATAAATAATATTTTTATGCAAACAGAACTGCCATTAAGCAAGCCGTTTCAAAATTATTTGATAAATCAAATTTACATTAGATGCTATAGCAGAGAATATAGACAATTGTCGGTACAGTAGAGCGCGGAAATTATGTTCGGCATCCCCTTAAGAAACTTGTACCCACTCTAGGCATGTGACGTCACGACATGCAGCGTCGAAATTGTAAGATCAAGAGAGGGAGAAGCCTGGTTTTAACTATAAAAGATGGTGCTCTACAGAGTTCCGGAGACTCTCTCTACACTCTCTCTAGAGATACTCTCTTTAGACACTTGACCAGCATTCTCTAAAGGACTCAAAACTAAATAGCTATAAGCACACGTTTATCATGACGTATGCAAACTAAAGCTCAGAGTAATTAAATTAAAATTTGCAATCCCTGTCTTTATTACAAAATTAAAGTTCTATCATTTTGTCAAATTTAATAACAAATAAAATAAAATCCATAATAAATTTAATCCTAGAATTAACTTATTTTAGTCACAAGCAAAACTCCTACATTTCTCATGACGTATGTGAATAAGGAAAAACAGTTTTCTCATCCATTAATTACTATAACTCACTAGCAATATACACACGTTTGTCATGACGTGTGTGTTTCAAAGAAAGAGAATGCTGATCATAATATAGATCAAAAAGCAATAATATATTTTCCTTAATAGCAAAACTCATACATTTGTCATGATGTACGTGAGCTACGAAAGGAAAAATTTCATTCAAATATGAGCTTTCGGGTTCTTAAGAACTCGTGTAACGCAAATTATTTTATACGTTATATAACTAATGAACCCATCAATTGCATATTTGATGCCTTTGCATTCAATTAGAGATTGAAATAAAAGTTGTAATTTAGTGCTCTAAATATAAAGTTTTCTTATTTTCAAATTATATTTGGTTTACTCTCCTGAAAATCGAATTAGAAATTTTCACAGATCCAACTGAGAGAATAGATTCATTATTTAATTTAAAAAACTTTGTAGATATTGCAGTCATAAAATTCTATGGGGCTTCATAGGTTGCCGCTACAGAAGATCACATGGTAATAGGAAATCATGAAATATCAGAATATTACATAGCAATATTCAAAAAGGATATTTTTTACAAACTTATATTTCTTACACTGTTTTCTTGTGCTATTACCTAGTCAAACTTCCTTTTAAAAATTTACAGTAGGCTTTTTATGATTTCATAATTTTAAAGAATTTTATTTTCTGCAAGAAATCCTTCAACATACTACAGAATCATACAGCAACAGATTACAAGAAATCCTGTAAAAACATGGATCAACAGGGAATGTTGCAGTAAAATTCTACAAGATAATTGAACAATCCAGTTTGTATCCATCGCTTCTATTTATTTAAATATGTGCAAGATATTAGCCGATTCTTTTGAATACTGAATTCTACTTATGGATTCATATGGATAACATCAAAGACATAAAATTAGTTTATTTATATATAATAAAATAAATTATCTTACAATTTTCAAACCAATAGATTGATACTTAGTTGTTTCAAATTTATGAATAATTTCAATTTTTTAATAATTTATCAATAACATAAAATAAATGATATTAAAATGGATAATAAAAAATAACTATAAAGTTTTAAAAATCTTTTATTTTAACTTGATACTGAGCAATCAATGGATTTGAGAAAACGGCTATATAATACAATTCTTTATCAAGTTGACTTCAATTGTTACATACAAGTGAATATTTTCTTTGTAGGTGGCACTTATACAAAAAACTAAAAAAATTCTTTGCCAAATTTAGTTTATAGTGCTTAACTATTGCAGTATATAAAAAAAAGTTTGGGGAATTTGACTGATGTGGAATTTAAAAAAATTGTACTAGAATTACTGGGTGAATTTGTAAAGTTAACCAACAATCTTGTATTGATATTTTCAAAAATGATTTGTTAGAAATTACTATATGCACACTTATAAATATATTCTAAGACATGTAATTGAAATTAATGTAATTAGAAGATTAATTTATAAGTTTTATATTGTAGATAATTTAAAGTTAGAAAAATTATTATATTTATCTTTTTCTACATCTATTTTTTGGTTTTAAAATAAGAGTTGAGATCATAAACACGTGGTCGTACAATATAAATTTAGACATTTACCCTTCAATATAACTTCGTTCAGAAAGGTAAGTATTTAGATCGGCAATGCCTTTTTCAGTTTTTAAATCGCCAATAGCCATCTTTATGTTTGAATTAATACTATAATATATAATATTAAATATTAAAATAGACAAAATTGACTTCTTTTAAAAATATTTTTCCGTATCCTTTCTTCTAACTTGTAGGCCCGGTAGAGAAAAAGGCCCCAGTCACATGAAAATGTATGAGAGTAAAAATGAGATGAGGGTTCTTGCTTTAGGCCCTTTGCAGGCACTTGCGATAAGGAGTGGAAATAAGGAAATAAGAGGGGGACTAAGGAAATAAGGGAGGGAATAAGGAAATAAGACTTCTTATTCTCGAAACGTACTATTCTTTCGAAAATATAGCCGGGCATGCAGGGTTGGGTTTACGACGCGGACCAAAGGTTTCATACGGTATGATGTATGATTGGGGTATGATACGTCAATGAAGTATGAAACTGAGTATCATACATCACTCTCAGCAGGCATAATTATATTTTTAAAAAACGCATATTTTACATTGTAATATTAAGTAAATTAGCATTGTAAGATATTTTGATACAATAATAGATGTAAATGCTTAATTCTTACATTTTTAAATTAAAAAAAAACTTTTA
The DNA here is from genome assembly GCA_018906775.1 of Sycophila sp. Sp_5. Taxonomy (NCBI): domain Eukaryota; kingdom Metazoa; phylum Arthropoda; class Insecta; order Hymenoptera; family Eurytomidae; genus Sycophila; species Sycophila sp. Sp_5. Next base: position 56,249 of record JACCID010000453.1, read on the forward strand.
AATGCAAGTTTGATTTGCAAATTTAAATGCAAATGCAAATTTAAAGTTTGTCAATCCGTTCGAATAAAATTTGTATAAAATCATTCTATTTTGTATCATCAATCCACTGGACTAAAATATGTCTATAAATGTAAAATAAATTATCTACTGTTACTTACTTTTTTTTAAACTGTTTATTCTTTATGTACATTTATTAATTATTACAATTTATTCTTAAATATATTATATTTTTAAGTCTTGAGACTTACAATAAATTATACATTTGTTATAAAAATATTATCTTTTATTTATCGATTAACATTTGTCATATGTTCTTTGATTTTTTATCACATTGTTTTTTAATAAATTTGCAATACCTTTTTTTAATCTTAAGTGTACTATATTAACCTTTTTGGTATTTTGGAATTACTTATAAAGTTATAACAGTCTTAAGAAAATACTTTTGTTTAAAGACTAGTATAATTACATTTTTAATTATTTAGATTTAGTGAGTAGAAAATTGATGTTATCTTTTTTTTTATATCAGTATTGTAATCATCTCGATTACACATATTTTGGGTACGCACTAAAGGAACACATGCTGGCATCTGCAGTAACTGCAACGCTATGTCACTCAATCCTTCATCATAGGTTTTCGCAAATTTCCAAAATGTTAAAGGATTCTCAATGGTCTTTGTAAATAGCTTTGCAAAAATGTCTTCTTCAGTTTGGTATTGTACAAATTTTTCCATAGATTTGAAATCTAAATTTTCAATTGCAAATTCATTTATTATGTTATTATACTCAATTTTATTTATAAAAGTATTTCCTTCATATAAAGGATGTAAGTAGTTGCTTAGTAAACAGATACTAGTAATACTTGATGTATCAAAAAAGTTGTCAAATTGTCTAGTTGATAGTGAATCCATAAACACAAACCAAAATTGTGTTGCTGCAGCTAATCTATTATTACTTTGAATATCAAAATTTAATTTAACAAATTTTTTACATAATTCCACCTCTTCGTTTAAACTATTTTCAAATTCTACACTAAATAAAATATTTACAGTATTTGATGTAACTTTGTCAGTATAGTTTACAAACATGGCTTTAAAAATTGGTAAATTGCTTAGACATGATTTTAATGCTAGGTAATAGCTGTCAAAAGAATTAATTTCAGTATGAAAACATTCTTTGCAACCACCTGAACGTAAAACATGGTCTTCTAAAAAACTAAAATTTTTAGCTAAACCCTCCACCTTCAATTTCAAATTCTCATCTATCATTTTCTTCTCTAAATTTTTTACATTTTCTGAAAAGTATTTTGAATACCACACTAAAATAGCACTATCATTATCTAGCATGATACGCAACTGCATTGGCATATGTACTGAAAAATTGGAAATGATACCTACTACTTTTAATTTTAACTTTAAATAAGCATATTTAACACAGTCTTCAATAAAATTTTCTAAAAAATACTTAATATCGTAGTCAAGAATATCATTGAATTCTTTTTCTTTTATGTAAACATACTTATCTTTAGAATCCTGAATTAAACATAAAACTGTATCACTAATTTTTTCTATAATGAGAACAGGTACAAAACTTTTTCTTTCTTCTTCAGATGTAGATAAAACCGTGTCCTTGTAAGCAATATTAATCAAAGCTTCTAAACAATCTTCTTTTGGTGGCCCGTAAGCTGGTCGTATTGTTTTAATAAATTCTAGAAAATTTGTAGACGTTAGCATCTTAAAATTTATATTCCATGCAATGCATAGACGTATCAGTGAAATATCAATTCTTTTAGCATTATCATCTGACATTGAGTCTAGGAAGTTTACGGCTTTAACTTGCTTTTTTGGTTTTTTCTTTGGACTAACAAACGTGTTTTGCTGACTCAAAGGAATATTTATCTATAAATAATAAAGACAATTATTTCTATTATATTAAGGAAAATAGATACTTTAAGCATAATAAGTATATTTAAATTATTATTTAGTATATCTTACTGAATTAGTATTTTCAGATTGAACTTTAGTATTTTCAGATTGAGCTTTAGTATTTTCAGATTGAACTTTAGTATTTATTCTATGTGTCTCAGTCAAATGAACTTGATCTTCATTCATTTGAATATCTTGCTCGCTATCTGAATTAGAGCCATTGTTGCTTTTATTTGATTTACTGCGACATATATTCCTGTTTAAAATAAATTACAATACTTTTATTATAATCTATATAACTTAATTTTGATTACCATCACCACCAAACTAATTCATGATATACACAACTTTCAAGGTACAACAGTAATCAGAAAAATATTTTTTTATAAAATATGGAATAAAACGTTTTGAATAAAAATAAACAGAATTCACTATAAAGTATATAAACAATTTTTGTAAGAGTCTAACTTATTTTATCTAACTTATTTTCTAACCTATTTTCAAAATCTAACTTACTTTGTACCAAAATAAAAAAAAATTTTTATTAACATACCTGTGAGATTCAAGTCGTGCTTTAGCTGTATTTCCAAAAGTTTTTCCACACGTTTTACAAAAAGCAACTAGAAGTCCTTTGTCATTTCTTTTTTTCTCAAAATCACCTTTCTCCCAATATTCATGGCACGGTTTTCCACCTCTATTCATAATTTTTTATTAGAAGCAGACTATTTCTCACTTATAAATTTATTAGCAATCCGTATTTATTTGACTAAACTTCGTTTCTTTTTACAATTTCTGGATGTATATTTAAAATAAAAATATATTTACATAGAGGTATGATACGTCTGTTGCGGTATGAAATTATTCACGTATCATACCAGGTATCATACGTAACGCACGCGAAGTATGATACGTGATTTATCATACGGTTACATCCCCGCGGGCATGCGTAAATTGGGTGTTTGTAACCTATAAATAATAAAATTAACAGTTTTTTTTAAGAGTCGGATATAGTTTAATAAATAACAAGGAAATGTGTTGTGTCAATTAAGAATTGAATTGATGTGTAATAATTAAATTAGTATTTTTCAGGTAATATTTTACTATGTATTATTTATAATATAATAATAGCATTGTAACGTAATATATATATATTTTTTTTTACAGAAATGGATGAAGATATAATTTTGTTTACAAAATACTTGTTGACTTTACAAGTAAGTTTAATGTCGTTATGCTTACCCTACTGCAAAAAATCACGTGATAAATCAAGTGATTTGTCAGGTGATAAATCAGGTGATAAATCACGCCAAAACGTCATCTGACTATGGTAGAAAAAAAACTAAGTCGGAATTTCTAATAATCGTCTAAGTCCTTGAAAAAAAAATTTTTCGTAGGACCATGTTTTAACGCGTTTTGGACAATTTCCTGTCGATATAAATGGTCGAATTTCGCGAGTGTTTTGTAAGGTACCACATAAACTTACGTAAATTACATTAATGCCCACGCATTTTGCTCTTTTTGGTCAGCAATGGCAAAAATAAAAAAAGAAGTTAAATTATGCTCGGTGAGCAACGATTTATGCATTTTAATGGAATTCCTAAATGAAACCGAGCCATCTAATAACAAACCTTTAACCAACACTGAATATTTGAACTAGCTAGTAAAAGGAAAATATTTGAATATTTCATCAGTCGTAGAAGAAGAGAAAATCGTCAATTGTATTTTCCCTTCGAGTCTTATGTATTCCCTATTATAACTTGTCAAGTGACTTTCTTTACTCTAGATACTTATATGCTCAAAATTATTCTCCCGTGGACCCATCGTATATAGAAACGAACAAGGAAAGCTTACAGTTGGAATTTTGTACAAACAATTACTTGACACGAGTAAATAAATAAATAAATATATATATATCCATAATATATTACTTACCATCTACATGTATCATTTTAGCTGGATGATGCTCGAATTTTATATGTTATAATTTTGTGTTTTTTTGGAAGCTGTACTAATGCTGCAGTTGAATGGCCAATTCAAATTGATGATTTTCTCTTCCTCTATGACTGATGAAATATTCAAACCTATTTCTTCTACTAGCCAGTTCAAATATCCAGTGTTGGTTAAAGGTTTGTTATTCGACGGCTTGTTTTCATTTATGGATTTCTCTAAAATGCACGAATTGTTGCTCACCGAGCATAATTTAGCTTCGTTGTTTATTTTTGCCATTGCTGACTAAAAAGGCAAAATGCAAGACGACGGGGCACGATCAGATGACATTAATGCAGCTTACGTTAGCTTACCTGATGTCAACGCTTGCCAAATTCATGTGTGTTCGTGCACAAGGCAAGAGATTCAAGAAGCGCAGTATCGCCTCAATTGTATTAATTACGCGTGTCTTGGTATCACATAAATTCACATAAACTACCTTAATGTCATCTAATCGTGATACGTGTTCTTGCATTTTGACTTTTTCGTCAGCAATGAAAAATATGAAAATAAGCCGCATTATGCTCTGTGACTAACGATTCGTGCATTTTCGTGGAATCGATAAATGAAAATGAGCCGTCGAATAACAAACCTTTAACCAACACTGGATATTTGAACTGGCTAGTAGAAGAAAAAGGTTTGAATATTTCATCAGTCATAGAGGAAGAGAAAATCATCAATTTGAATTGGTCATTCAACTGCAGTATTAGTACAGCTTCCAAAAAGAAAAACAAAATTATAAAATACAAAATTCGAGCATCATCCAGCTAAAATGATACATGTAGATGGTAAGTAATATATTATGGATATATACAGGGTGATTCATTTTAATTGCCCCAGGCAAATATCTCGAAAAGTACGGGAGTTGGAAAAAAACGTTAAATGTAAAAGTTGTAGGGTTCAGAGGGGGAAATCCAATGGTGACCTTGACCATGACCTTGGGGTCAATTTTCAAGGTCATTTCAAAGTCAAAGTAGTTTTTTTTAAATAGGAACTCCAACTTTTGACCTCGGAAATTAAAAGAGCGGAAAATTTTACATTCAAACATGATGTTATGTCATGGGGTCCAGTTGACCTCTGCAGTCGCATCAAGGTCAAATCAAGCTGTCTACACAATTCGTATGCCAATATCTTGAAAAAAGCAAGGTTGAGAAAAACTTTAAATACCAATTTCCCCCTCTGAACCCTAAAACTTTTACATTTAACGTTTTTTTCCATCTCCCGTACTTTTCGAGATATTTGCCTGGGGCAACTAAAATGAATCACCCTGTATATATTTATTTATTTATTTACTCTTGTCAAGTAATTGTTTGTACAAAATTCCAACTATAAGCTTTCCTTGTTCATTTCTATATACGATGGGTCCATGGGAGAATAATTTTGAGCATAAGTATCTAGAGCAAAGAAAGTCACTTGACAAGTTATAATTGGGAATACATAAGACTCGAAGGGAAAATACAATGTGTACAAGACAAATAATTGTAAGCTCATAAAGATATTCACTCACAGAAGAATATTTTCTCTTAACTTTCTTTTCTCAAGATATTTAGAGTTACAATGATTTTACATTTGATTGAAAGTCTTCAATTAGTAATCTGTAAAAAAAGTTACTCGATATGGTATAAAAGGGAATTCAAGACACAAAGAAAGAAATTGGATTGACCGGTGTAAATATTTTATCACCTGGACCCTTTGTATAAAGAAATCTACAAGAATAATCTTAATTTCGTATTCCGTACAAAAAATTAGTAAATCTTAAAAAAATTGACACTGGTCAATATAATTTCTTTTTTTTGAGTCTTGTATTCCCTTTTATAGCTAAAAGATGGTTAAACAGACGTTGGCTAAGGAGACCATTACTTCATGGTCGAGGAGTAACGTGTTATTATGCTACAACTTTACAAGAATTAAAAAAAGATCCAGATATGTTTGAAAGGGTAAATCGAATGGATCTAGAGACTTATACTTATTTACTTGAAATGGTACGTGGTTATTTAACCAAACCTCGCAGTGATGTATGTGCAGAACAACGTTTAAGTATGACTTTAAGGTAATACTTTTTTTTAACATATATAAATATTTAATTATTAGCAATAAAATTAATTATAATTATTTTAGATACTTATCTACTGGAGACAGTAACGATTGAAAAGTTTTCATTTTATAATTACATGAAATGGCTTGATCCTTACGTTCCAAGAAGACAGAAGCATTGACCATATTATATTTATAATATTTTTTTTATACATTATAATTATGTTATTAATAATGCATTGTTTATTCTAGAAGATCTGCTAAATTATTGGAAAATAATATCAACACTTCAAAAAAATTATGTTTGGTGAATACATGTAAGGACAGTACAAGTACAACTTGGCGTTACCTTCGACAAAAGTAGAAGGGGGACGTTTTTTCCAGACAGGGCGTGGCCTAAAGTGGGGGAGGTAGTCGCCAGTGTGAGAGAGATAGCTGCTAGTCTGGCGGGCCCGCGGCGGGCCGTTTTTCCGAGCAGGCGGTGGGTGGTGGTGGCGGGAGGGTGGGGTGGTGGGGGTGGTGGGTGGTGGTGGTTATTGTTCACACAATTTATAAATAATTTTTTTTTTTTTTGCAATAATTTTTTTAATATATGCATGTGCTACACCCCAGCCACTTATCTACCCACCACCCACCACCACTACCTCCTACAGCATAGCTAGATCTGCATAACGAGGACCACCCTACCACCCCACCACCCACACCACCCAACCACCCGTCACCTCCCACCGCATAGCCAGGGTCGCGCATCGGCAGCATCGTCGCGTCGTCGCGTCCCCGCCGCAGCGGCAGTCGTCGCGTTCATCCGCTTCGCCGCTCGGTTATCGTTCCCGCAGGGCGTTGCATCCTCTTTGGGTGTCCTCC
>JACCID010000454.1:0-62866 GCA_018906775.1 Sycophila sp. Sp_5
GCGTCGTCGGTCGTCTAGCGTATAAATTAAGAGGTATCGAACCGACCATTGCGGCCAGTAACCGCCAAACTATGCCCGCGGAGGGAGTAGGGTGTCGGGGGAGGAGGGCCGCGGGAGCCCGTGGGGGGGGACGTAAGGGCGAGCAGCCGCAGGCGCGGGCGGGGGCACGGGGGGAGCGCCGGGGCAGAACCAGGGAGAGAGCGGGGAAGGCGGCGCGCAGATCCCCGGGAGAGAAGCGGGGAATGCGCTCGCATTAGGCCGTTTTTTACAGAAACGGGCTAATGCGAGAACGCGTCTCGCTTTTAATCATTTTTAAAAATTACATAAAATAATTGTATGTTTTTTTTTTATGTAAATTTGAATTAAATTTGCATAAATAGTTTTTGTAATTTTTCTCAAATTGACAATCTACGTAGTAGATTCTCAATGTCTTTAAATATGAATTTTTTTTTAAAATCATTTGTTTTCCGGAGTGGGTGCCGCCGCTAGCGGTAGTTGTTTTCTGAAACGCTTGCGGCGGACTTGGAGCGCCTTAAAACAAAATCGCGATACTTTTGTTTATTTAATAATTTTTTCCGTTCGCTTGTGGAAATGTCAGTCTCGCTTGAACCATGGATCACGCGCGTGTTCCTTACACTGTCGCTGATTACATTCGCATGGTTCAGGTATACATTGAGTGCAACGGTGTCGTCGCTCATGCTGCTAATATTTATCGCGAGCGGTGGCCGAATGATCGGCATCCTACACGCGATACAATTAGAAATGCGTACATACGATTTACCGAGACTGGGAACGTTATGCCCATTATCGAACGTGCTGGACGTCCTCGCAAAGTATTGAATGTGGCAATGGAGGAGAGAATCCTCAGAAATTTTGATTGCCGACCCCAACCACCAGTACGCGTGCTGTTGCTCGGGAGCTTGACCTGTCCCATAGCCAGGTACATGGTGTGGTAAGGGATGCTGGTAGGCATCCTTACCATTACCGAAGTGTACAAGACTTGCTGCCCGGCAATTTTCAACACCGTGTGAATTTTTGTGGAGGTTTGCTGGCCCAATTGCGGGCAAACCCCCAACTATTTATTAAATATTTTGTTCACTGATGAGTGCACATTCACAACATCTGGGCTGTTGAATCAGCATAATTACCACTACTGGTCTGAAGAAAATCCACGAATGACCAGAGTGGTACATTTCCAGCACAGATGGAGCATCAATGTCTGGGCCGGAATAGTGAACGGAGAAATTGTAAGTATTTTTTTAAATACAAGAATTATTTATTAATTAATATAATGTTTTTTTATATCATTCCCTATAATACATTTAGATTGGGCCGGTTTACCTTCCACCTCGTTTGAATGGTGCGGCGTACCTCCAGTTTTTGGAGAGACCAGCTGCCAGGATTGCTCGAGAATGTGGAGTTGCAGCGCCGTCAAAACATGCTATTTCAGCACGATGGCGCTCCTCCACATTTTACGCGAGATGTGAGGGACCATCTCGATATGGTGTTCCCGGATCGGTGGATTGGCCGCGGAGCACCCATTCACTGGCCCCGCACGTTCTCCTGATATAACCCCACTAGATTTCTTTCTGTGGGGTTATATTAAGGAGATCGTGTACAAGAATCCTGTTCGCGATAGGGATGAGTGCCGCCGCCGCATTGATAAAGCCTTCGCATCAGTAGCAGCAGACGAAAACATGATTCGAAGAGCTATAAATAACGTTAGGAGGAGAGCCGAGTTGGTGCTGGAACGTGATGGACGGCACGTCGAGCAATTCCTGTAATTTATATTGATTTTTTAAAACAGCCCTTTTCAGGGCTACCAAAAATAAAACGCTGGCAAACGATTCGTTTGTCAAAAAGGAGAGGGGGTTTTAGTGTGTAGTACCAGTGCAGACTGGTACAGTCACACACACGAGGGAAGCCCGATGCTTCCCTTATGGTGCATAAAGCATTTCCCCCTCTCCTCGGATAAAAAAAAAAAAAAAAAAAAAAAAATTAACTTGCCAACAAGGAAGCAAAAGAATGCGGGCCCGCTTCTCTCCCGGGATCTGAAAACGCGCAGATCCCCGAGAGAAAAGCGAAAGAATGCGGCCCGCTTTAGCCCGTTATGTCGAAAAAAACGGGCTAAAGCGGCCGCATTCCCCGCCTCTCTCCCGGGGATCTGAAAACGCGCAGATCCCCAAGAGAGAAGCGAAAAAATGCGGCCGCTTTAGCCCGTTATGTCGAAAAAACGGGCTAAAGCGGCCGCATTCCCCGCTTCTCTCCCGGGGATCTGCGCGTTTTCAGATCCCCGAGAGAAAAGCGAAAGAATGCGGCCGCTTTAGCCCGTTTCTTTCAAAAAACGTGCTGAAGCGGCCGCACTCTCTCTCTCTTGCTTCTCCCTCGGTAATCTGAACACATGCAGATTTCCGAGGGAGAAGCGGGTAATGCGGCCGCTTAAGCCCGTTTGTTTACAGAAACGGGCTAAAACGGCCGCCTTCTTTCGCTTCTCTCTCGGGGATCTGCGCGTTTTCAGATCCCCGGGAGAGAAGCGGGGAATGCGGCCGCTTTAGCCCGTTACGTCGAAAAAACGGCCTAAAGCCAGCGCATTCCCCGCTTCTCTCCCGGGGATCTGAAAACGCGCAGATCCCCGAGAGAAAAGCGAAAGAATGCGGCCGCTTTAGCCCGTTACGTCGAATAAACGGCCTAAAGCCAGCGCATTCCCCGCTTCTCTCCCGGGAATCTGCGCGTTTTCAGATTCCCGAGAGATAAGCGGGAAATGCGCTCGCTTTAGCCCCTTTTTTGGACGTAACACTCTCTCCCTTGCTTCTCCCTCGGGAATCTGCATGTGTTCAGATTCCCGAGGGTGAAGCGGCCGCATTCTTTCGCTTCTCTCTCGGGAATCTGAACACTTACAGATCCCCGGGAGAGAAGCGGGAAATGCGCTCGCTTTAGCCCGTTTTTTGGACGTAACACTCTCTCCCTTGCTTCTCCCTCGGGAATCTGCATGTGTTCAGATTCCCGAGGGTGAAGCACGCCGTGTGCCCGCCTTTGCCCGTTACAGCAAAAATCGGGCAAAAGCGGGCACTCGCTTGCTTCTCCCTCGGGGATCTGAACACATGCAGATTCCCGAGGGAGAAGCCCGCCGTGTTTCCGTCTTCGCCCGTTACAGCAAAAATCGGGCAAAAGCGGGCACTCGCTTGCTTCTCCCTCAGGGATCTGAACACATGCTGATTCCCGAGGGAGAAGCCCGCCGTGTGCCCGCCTTTGCCCGTTACAGCAAAAATCGGGCAAAAGCGGGCACTCGCTTGCTTCTCCCTCGGGGACCTGAAAACCTACAGATCCCCGAGGGATAAGCATACAACCGACAGATCCCTGCGTCTTGACTGCTCCGAACTCACGCACGCACACTCCCGGCGGTACCGCGCGAGTGTGCGTGCGTGTCCGTGTGCTGACGGGCCCGCGAAGTGGGGAGGCACGATGAGGCAGCGCCACGCCCAAGCCGCTCTCCCCGCTGGCAAAAGCCCCGCCCACCAGCGCCTATCCGCGCGCTGATTGGCTAATTATCGAAGTTTTTGATTGACCATAACTCGATAATTAGCCAAAATTACGAATTATGCCAAAAGGGAAAAAGTGCTTAGAATGTTATTCTGAACACGGGTATACTGGTCGTGCCAGTTACTTTTTGAACACCGTGTATATCATTTTTTCAAAAATTTTTGCAATATTTGATATTAAAGATATTGGTCTATAATTACTAATATCATCGTTTTTACTTGAATTAAAAATTGGAACTACTTCTGCAACTTTTAATATTATAATATTAATCATGTCCTCAATATGACTTGACATTATTTTTAATGTTTTAGCACTAATTTTATCTCCACCTTCATTTGTATTTTTCAAGTTTCCAATTATTTTTCTTACTTCATATTTATTAGCTGGTTCGAAGAAGATTGTGTTATTATTTGGAGGTAATGTTATTGTTTCATTACTTCTATTTGCGATTTTACTACTCATTTCTTTCCCTAGTTTACAAAAATGATTGTTCTTACTTTTTGCAATTTCTTTTTGATCTCTAATTATACTATTATTATACGTTATTTTATTAACATTATTTTCCTTACATTCTATGTTTTCTAATTTTGAATTAATAATTTTTCATAGATCTCTTGTCTTCTTACAATTTTGTTGAACCTGTCTTTTAGGATATATAATTTTGGCATCTTTTATAACCTTATTTAGTATTTTGACATAATTTTTATATTTTTCTTTAGCATTTCATTACTTGGATCTTTTTTTAATTTTTTATATCACAATCTTTTTTTCCGCATCAATTTATTATTGAATTAGTAATCCAGTCTTTCCTAGCTATATATTTGCGTTTTGTAGTTTTTATTGATTTTTTGGATGTATCGATACAATTTTATATTTCTATTATTATTTGGTTAATTTTGCGTCATTTGGATCATCTATTAATTTATACTTTGACGAATTAATTCTGCTTGCAGTATTTTCTAATTTTTTGTAATCATATATTGTTTTTGCAACATTTCCATCATTTTTATTTTCATAGCCAGGTTTTATTATCCATAAAAATAATGGATAATGATCCGTTATCATTGATTCTCATTTGAAAGCTTTTGTTTTAATATTTTTTAATATATTGAATACAATATATGTTGTATTCAATATGTCCAAGGGCCTTGTAACACATGTGAAACCAGGGTAAAATCCTTTCTCCAAAAAGTTATTTAAGAATTTATGATTAATGCTATTACATATAAGTTTATCAATATTAAAATCTCCACATACTATATGATTTATTGTGTTGTTTTTAAATTAAAATACTGTATACATTTAATATAAATTCAAAACTATTCAGGTCATGAGATTTATTCATTGCGGATAATTCTGAGTGATTATCATTGTTTAATTTTATATTCATATTTAATATTTTTAGTTTCCCAAATTCCATTACTTCAGAGTTATTTTCTTTTTCACATATATTACGACCTTGTCCGCTCTGTTTATCACACTATTATAATACTACATTTTATATCCTTTTAAATTATAATATTAGCTTTTTTCTAAGTACCAAGTTTCTACGCAAATTATTGCATATGGCTTAATCTTAAGACTCTCAATTAGAATTTGTAATTTTTCTATATTTGCATTTAAGCTCCTATATAATACTATGTTTGTTTATAATATTAAACTATTTTTGAATTTTATTTCTTTGTTAAGGGCCTTAATATTACTACATGAAATTGCCTGCTGAAAAACATGGTTTTGTATTTCGTCAATTATATCGTCTTATGTAGCAGCCATTTCTTACTTTAAAAAGTTTATTTTATTTGCAGTCGTACCTCACTCGTTTCCGCAACTCGCACTTCTTGGATCAAAGCGATATTTATCTACATCTCTGCTATGCACTTTGCTAGAACCGCATGAAGCGCTTTTGCAGTGATGAAAATTAATTTAAATAAAAGAAATATTGGTCCCTGTACTTATTGCTGGAATCATAGTTCCTTTTTTTTTCCTTCTACAATGAAGGGACGGCTTCGCCGGCTGCCGGTGTCTAGGCGAAACGCCCCGTCCTCTCCTCTATCTCCCCACCTTTACCCTCATGGAGTACGGCGTGCGCTCTGCCCGCGCCACAGTAGGGCCGGAAGCATATCGCCTTCAGCGCCTCAACCCCCGACTCCTCTACGAGCAGGCGCACCGCCATCTCCATAGAGCCTTTCGCCTCATCCTTGGCTTGCCAGGAGGTAACAACCCTCCACTCCCGAATCTACAGCGTGACATTCTGCAGGCCTAGTCGCTTTAGGACCGCCTCCGCAGCATGCTCACCTTTAAAAAGATCATCACTCTCTCCATTTTTTGGAGGGCGCTCTGCTCCACCACCCAGAGCTTGTCTCCCTCCCATGGAGCCCAACTATGCACTGCGAAACAGCCACTCCCTGTCTGCTGGGGTGGCACAGCGGAAAATCTGTGCCCCTCGCAGTAACCAGTTGTCTCTGAAGCAGGGGATGTATCCGTTAGTGATGTTATTAATCGCCCTTTCCAGCGTGTTGACGACCATCAGCCCCTGCTCCTCCGTCAGGCGCACCTCCGGATAAAACTCAAGGACGACCGCCAATTTGAGGGCGTTGGCCATCCCCTGCCTGCATCTGCATCCTTCCTTCCTCACTGGGAAGTACAATTGAGCTAGGGAACTCAGTGCGAGACCACACGATATGCTCGCTTTCCATTTCTTTGTTACTCATGGTGATTTCAAAGAATGGTTTGGGTGGAATGTAGGAGTGTTAGTGAAAGTGAGACAGTCCAACGAGCTCCGGCTACACAGAGCGTCAACTGCCACGCGCACTCTTCGGCATCCTCGCTTCGCAACAGCGCTGTGGCCTCGGAGGAGCCCCCCCCCCCCCCCAGATGAAGCAGGGCCTTGCCCGGGCACCACCCAGTACTACTAGGCCGAGGGGGTTTATTCGCCAGCCACTAGTGCAGCCGGTCCGGTCAGCTGCACCGAAACCTGGACCCCTGTCCTGGCGGCCTAGCCGTATGGAACCTAGTTTATCCCCTGTACCCTCAGCGCCGCGCCAAGACGCCTCCGCTTCCAAGCCGGCAACAGCCTAATTCCGCACAGCCGAGAGCTCCCCGTCGTGTGTGAGTGTATACAGGGTTTCCAAAAAGTCTGGAAACACGCAAATAACTTTTCAGGTGATTTATTTGTAAAAAATGTCAAGGTTATATTCGATGTAATTTTCGACAAGGAATTCAACGGCGACCTTAGATTTGACCTTGAAGATGACCTTGACGGTTTTTTTAAGGTCAGATAAATTTTTTTTAATGGGGAGCACCATTTTTGACATCAGCAATGGAAAGAGCGGGAAAGTTTACATTTAAAACCATTGAGGTCAATAATTTTCCATTCATCTTAAAGGTCATTTGGAGGTTATTCAATTTTGAGGTCTCGCAAAAAAACTCGATTGAAGGAAATAGATCAAAGCTTACTTCAGCTGTTTTCTTCAATCACAAGTAGCACTGACCTCAAACCTAACCTTGTTTGTATCTTTTAAGGTGAATCCAAGGTCAAAATTTGTTTCTTAAGTCCCCCTCATCTGATATTGGCAATTGAAAAAGGAGAAGTTTCTATAGCGTTACCGAGAAACAATTATTGATTATTACCATTTCAAGCTCTTCTATTGAATTCGTTCGAATAATTTTCTGCAGCAGTAGTGTACAATCTGAAAAAATATTTTACTGGTTTTTGAATTTTCATATTCTGTATATCAGCTTGCGTCTCTTGCAAAGAAAAGTGCAATGGACAAACTCACTGATAGAGAAAGAATAACGCTTCTCATGATGAGAGGTTGGGGTCCGGTGCAGCGATCTTATAGGGCTGTAAGGGATCTTTTCAATGTTACATTTAGGCCTAATAGGACTCTAATTTCATTTGCAACACTTCAAAAAACTGTTAAAAGATCAAGCCTAGATCAGGTAGACCAAAGTCAGCAAGTAATGAAGAGAAGTCATTAGATGTTTTGTTAACATTCACTGAAGATGCACATACATCCACTCTTAGAGCTGCTCAAGAGCACGAAGTTAGTACATCATCTGTTCATAACATACTACATGAAGCGAATTTCCATTCCTACAAAGTAACACTGATACACAAACTGAACGAAGATGATTTCGACCGTCGCATTGAATTTTGTGATGATATGATGGCTTGCATAGTTCAAAATCCTAACTTTCTATTTAACATAGTATTTTCAGATGAAGCTACATTTCAACTTGACGCAAGTTTGAATAGGCATAATTGTAGATATTGGGCAACTGATAATCCTTATTGGGCATGAGAAGCTAAATCACAATATCCACAAAAATTAAATGTGTGGATTGGAATACTAAATGATAAAATTATAAGACCATTTTTTATTGATGGTAATTTGAATGCTCAAAATTATGAAGCTATGCTCCGCAATCAATAGTTCCTGCAATAATGGAGCCAAGAGTGAATATGGAACAGGTATGGATGAGAAAGTTGTTATGGACAGGTCAAGACGGGGTTGAAGGATGTGTATGTAGTTTGTGAGGATGTGCGTGCGATGTTAAAGAAAATAAAGAAAGAAAGAGAGCATGTTGTTTTAGTGAGTGAGAGTAAGAGTGAAAGTGAGTGTGATGAGCGGATGAATGTTGATTTGAAGGATCGCAGCATCAGCCAAGAGGTGAAAGACATCCAGACTGGTCTCCGCAAAATACTTTGTAGTGTGGCAAATAAAGTCACGTTGATGTCACTCTCTTTAAGGGCCGAATGAACGGATTTAAATTTTAATTGAAGATTAAGAGTTACTGGGGGGTGACTGAACACAACCCAGTCCTCCTCAGAATGTATGCAAAGAATGAATCCGAGTGTGTAAATGAGATTAATGTGAGAAAGTGGAATGCTAGGAAGTGTGACAGGAAGAGGTATATTGAATTGCTGCGATCCTCCGCCACTGACTAGGGTTATGAAATTTTCCAGAGTCTAGGGGTGGAGGAAAGAGTGAATGTATTGTATGAATGAGTCGACAATGCAAATAAGACGTGGTGTAGTATGGTGGCGTGAAAGGCTAGAAAGAAAGAAGAATGAAGTGAGAAAATTGCGAAAATATACCAGGATGAAAGAAGTCCAACGGGTGAACTTGATAGAATGAGATGGAATGAATGGAAGAAAGGTATGAATGAGTATAAAAGTATACTAAAAGAGGAGAAAGAAAGAAATTATCGTGAATTTGTTGTTAAAGAGAGTGATGTGAATCCGTGGAGAAAGCTTGTGAAGATATGTATGGGTAAAGGGCGAAAGGATAGATTAGCTGGGTTACGAAAGCGGGATCGATGGACGAAGACTTGGAATGAGAGTGTGAATGTACGAATGTTAATGAATGAGTTCTTCCCTCCGGATGATGCTATACCCATTCCGGAGGTTGAAGTGAATGAAAGAGTGAGTGAATGTGAGTTTGCGGATGAAGAAGTGAGAATGGCTGTGATGGGTATAAGTATGGGTAAATCGCCGGGTATGGATGGTGTTACGAATGAGATGATCAAGCGTGTATGGGTAGCAATAACAGAATATCTGAAAGGAGTGTACGACGCGTGTATGAATGAGGGCCTCTTTCCCAAACAGTGGAAAGAGGCCAGAGTGGTTGTATTGTTAAAGAGTGTAGAGAAAGACGGGATCGAGTCTAGGTCGTACAGGCCAATTAGCCTGCTTAGCGGCCTGGGTAAGGTCCTAGAGCGAATGTTAATGTAGAGATTGTGAAATAGAATGAATGGAAAATGGAATAAATGTTAGTTTGGATTTATGAAAGGGAAAAGTACGGAAGATGCATGGGAGTATGTGAAAAGAAGTTTGAGTGAATGTGAAGGAAAGCATGTGATCGGTTTTTTTTGTGGATTTCAAGGGGGCCTTCGACAATTTATAGTGGAGGGTCATCCTTGAAAGACTGTGTGAGATTTTTTGTCCGAATGAAGAAATACGTATGTGGAGGAGTTATTTTTATGATAGATGGGTGTGAATGTATGTATGGATGAGGTTGTGCGAATGGTTCAAAGAGGTTGCCCGCAGGGTTCGATCGGAGGAGCGACCCTGTGGGACCTATATATGGATGTACTCCTCCACATACTGTGTGCCTGTGGTGTGATTGTAGCTGTGTATGCGGACGACCTGCTCATCCTTGTGGAACGAAAAACAATGATGGCAGTAGAGTCGAGAACGATTGAAGTTATGAAAATGGTGTAAGAATGGGGATCGAGTGTGGGTGTCAAAGTGTCTGAGAGCAAAGCGGTGTGTATGGTTTTGAAAGGAGAAATGTATATGTTGAATCGGCGTGTGCTTGTGCAAGTAAATGCGAATAAGGAAAAAAAAGTTGAAATTTGTAGTGTGTGAAATATCTGAGTGTGAATGTGGATGTGAATATGGATTTTAGAGTGCATGTCAAAGGAATGAGAGCGAGCGTGCAAGGGATGATGGATAATTGAGACGTGTGTTGATGACTGACTGGGTTATGAAGAGGAAAGCAGTGAATGTGGTTGTGAACGGGTTGGTTATGGCTGCGATAATGTATGTAGCGAGTGCATGGTATGAAGTAGTGAAGTGGAAGAGAATGCGTGAAGAATTCATCCGTTGCCAGAGCGTGGTTCTGTATGCGTACGTGAGAGTATATAGACCGGTCTCTACGGAGGCAATGCAAACATTGTTTGGGTTGCTTCCGTGGGACATTAAATGTGTGCGGCGGCCCAATCTCTACAAGGTAGGGAGAGACCTGCTTATGAATGAGTTAGACCTTGTAACAGATGAGGATTTGAATGACATGGACGTTGAGAGAATGCGAAACAAGGTGAATGAATGTGCGTATGACAAGTGGCAGAGCAGCTGTAGTGCGAATGGTAGAGTGTTGTATGAATAGATTAAGTATGTCCGATTCTCGTCCGGTTCAATTAAATTTGAACCGAGCTTGAGAATCGGATATCTACTGACTGGCCATGGGTCCCTGAAAGCATTCTTCTTCTCGAGCAACTTGTCATGGACCCCGGCTTGTGTGTGTGTTTATGTGTGTGTGTGTGTATGTGTGGGTATGAGCGTGAAGATTGGGTAGATATGCTGTGTGACTGCGATATGTATGCTTTTTTTAGAGATTTGGATGGAATGGGGGTTGTGCGACGAGGGAATGAATGGGATGTGAGTGGTGTGCTTAGGAAGAAAGAGTGTTTTGAGAGATTGTGTGTGTTTGCGGAGAGGGGAGGTGTAGATAGATAGATATAGATAGATATTCCTTTATTCACCTGTGTTGGCAAAAATTTACATGTACAAAAACATATTTCCTTTGTAAGGATTAGGGGTAGGGGACGGGGAAATAGGCTAGGAGGGTGGGGGGTGGGATGGGTGGAATACGCAGAGGGTCCATTGGGACTTTGGGATCGGCGTTCCCACGTACCTGAGCTGGCGGCCGGTACCGGAGGTGTTAGGGCCTCCAACCGTTACTACTACCAGAGTATAAACGGAAGCACGGGCGACCCGGATGCCTCCGGGAGGGACTTCTTCGCCCCGGACCCGGTCAACTGGGTTGGACTCGTGGGGGCAGTGGTTGAAAGCCCGCATCGCTTAGGGCTAGATGTTGGAGAGGATTGAAAGAGACTTGGGGTGTTTTACGTCCAGGTGTAAGGAAATATAGGTTAAATTTTTCGGAATTTAGAAAATGATTCATCCAACTATTACCTTTTTGATTTTTCTTTAAGAATGAAATCTGTGAATGGAATTATAAAATAATACAATTATCGCTTAAGCGCGTATTTACGAAAAAGGTCTCAACGCCTACAATAATATCATAATTGTACGTTTACGGATACCGGTGTTGACAGGTGGCGGCAGGTAGCAGTCTCGAGCGGCTTGGCAGGTAAGGGCCCCGCGGTGTCACTCGGCGCGTGTCAGCGCTGCGGCCCTCTGCTGCTCTCGTTTTTTCGTTCTCTCTTACTCTCTATTTTTCTCTCGGATGTCGCTCGGTGGAATAACAGTCCTCCTTGTTCTGCGTTGGTGGTTTAGCCGTTGGGACTGGTGTTAGAGTCCCTGCTGCTATTTCGTGTCGTCTCGTATTTTCCTTAAGTATGCGGCGGCTATTGAAACTTGGCCTTTGCACTTTTCGTTGATCGATTTATTGTCTTCGTTGATATGATTATGCTTTCCGCGCCGCACTACAATCCTTGTATTAAGAAACCGCCAAAGGCCTGTTACTGCATATTCGGGTAATAAAAGTGGACTCGTTAATGTATCCTTTGTAGATTGTCTTCGATTCAAGAGGTCCGGCGTGTCACATAAATTTCTCATTGGTATTATGAGTTTTTCATTGATCAATTTTTACTCACTGTCCCTAGGGTCTCGCATTTTGTGGGGGTTTACTTATGCGAACAATTCGGCATTTAGTCGACTGGTCCTCCTCCGCCGCTTGATGTCTAGCGTCGTAAAATTTTCGTCTACCTGCTTTAGACCTTTGCTTGATTACAAAGCGTTTTGTTCTCCCGAATGTACGGATGCCTCGATTTTCGTAAAGGTACTCGACGCAATGCTCGTAAACTTCTAAACTTATATTCTGGGTTAGCCTGTTATTTTGAATTTCGGTACGTCGTGAAAAAGTACAATTACCCGTTTATATTTACTTTTTGTGATCCCTTTTTCATGACGTAACAGGTGTTCGAACCATCAGACTCTGGAAATCCGCCCCGACCTCAACGTGTGAGTTGCGGTCTCAACTCGGGTAGCGGCCTGCTTAGCCGTTAGGGATTGGAAGGGTCCCAGCCCTAACCGAGGGTCTCCTTGGGTCTTACCAACCTAGGGGGGAATCGGTAGTTGCGGCGGCGGAGCTACTGCTCTGCCCATTGTAATCAAAAAGGCGGGCAACCATCGGTTACTTTGCAGTGCGAAGGGCTAGTGGTGACACAACTGCGACGCACTGACTGGTCGTATCTCAGCCTAATCTCCCATGGGGGACCGCGGGCATAACCCTTCGGGGAGATGCCTCGTGTAATAAAACCAGGACAAGGTACGAGTTATTTATATATAATTCTGAGATTGTAACAAGTATCTATTTAAAAACATTATAAAAAACTTTGAACATAAAATTTAAAAAATTGTGCTGGTGGCGAATTGGCGGCGCCTTTGGAAAAGTATGTCTTCCCGTGTACACGATCCTGCCCAAACGGATTATCTGAAAGCAAAAAATAAATTTTCTTTGGTTAGTAGAATAAATTTTTCCGGACCATCGTTCCCTTTTTTTTATTGGGACACTTAAATTGGAAAAAAATCCGATATTTGCTTAAAAATTTGGCCATTTTGAGGGTAGATCTAGAGCAAAAATAAGAAAATAGAAAAAAGGAAATCGTTGGAGCATGCTTTTGTATACGTTAATAATGTGTGCCAAATTTGAAAACAATCGGTTCAATAGTTTTTGCAGGGCAGTGTACACCGACTTTGAAAATCTGTTTTGGAAAAAACGCGTTTAAAGTTTTGAACGTCAAACAAATGAATAAAATTCTAATTTTTTTGAACATACATTGAATCATCGATTCCTGGTCCATATATAAATGTTCGTGCAGCAGAAACAATGCTCAGAAAGTCTTGTTGTCAATTACTTTGTGCAAGAAGAGAAAAACCATAAAAATGATGGTCTTATTGTGGATACTGGTTCTGAAACAGCAATAGGGCACATACTTGTATTTAGGGGGGAATAGCCAACAAATTCGGGGGAAAACGAAAATGAGAAAACCAAATTCAATCTTTACCTACATCAATTCTTCTTTTCTTTCGACCACTTCCATTTAGTCCCACATTTGCTTATGGTTAACTTTGCTTAAGGTTACTTAAGGTTCGATGCACGAAATAAATTTGATGCTCTTTTCCTTCGAATTCTTGAGTAAGAATGCCCGCAATGCCATAATCACTAGCATCCGTTTGTAAAATGAAAGGGGCGGACATCTCAGGACGGGCCATTATCAGGGCTCGAGGTAAAACACGTTTTAACTAATCTAATGCTTCTTGTTCTTTATCTTGCCAATACCATCTTACATCCTTCCTAATGAATTTGGAGTGTGGTACTTTGTACTGTGCTAATTTCAGGATAAATGTGGAGTACCAACCAATCATACCTAAAAATCGACGAAGTTACTTCACGTTGCATGGATGAAGATATTCGAGTGTCCGCTTGACTTTATCTTCATTTGTCTTAAGCCCTTCTTCATTCACGGCATAGCCCGGATATTTAACTTCTATACAGCAAAATTCTGATTTTTCTCTGTTGATTTATAGGTTATCTCCTTTTAGGGTCTCTAATACTTTACGGAACAATACATGTGTTCTTCAAACGTGGCAGCCATTATAATAATATCGTCTAGATATGCGAACACATTCTCTAGAGTCTGGACGGATTATTTGGTCCATTAGTTTTTGGAATGTTGCCGGGGCATTCAGCAATCCATACGGTATACGTACAAATTGGAAAAGTTCACGTCCTGGTACACAGAAAGCCGTTATATCTGTACTTAGTTCGTCTAAAAAATCTGATAGTAATTTGCACTTAGATCTAATTTACAGATAAATCGAACAAAATGGACATTATTAAGAATATCATTTTGCATGCTTCATGGCATATGCAATCCTTTTAATAGGTTTATTTACATTTCTGCAACCTATGCAAAAGCGGGATTTACCGTCTGACTTTGGCACAATGACTGGATTACTGCACCACTGGCTATCTGATGGTTCAATTATTCCCATTAATAAACTACAGAAAACGTACGCGATGAATTAACATTGTCAGGGGTTCTCAACTTACATAATCGTGATTTAATGTTCAACGTCAGTTGTCCGCTTTTCGAACTAAAAATCGAGGTGTCCACTTTGGCCACAAAGTCAACGATTTATCCTGCATAGGTTTGTCAGTATAGGTAGACCCGTATATGTTTTCCCTATTCTACAGGCATAATAATCCCGAGAAAATCCACAGTGAAGACATAGAGACATTGGCAGAAGGCTGCCGACTCAAGTAAAAAAAAAAAAAAAACGCTGTTTTACAAGAGGGGCGGCGTATAAATATCGCTGTGTCCGTCAATCAATCTAAATGAGGGGGTTCAACATAGGTCAGGAGACAGTGTCAGGTTGAATTAGTAGCTGCAAGATCTTCTACCATATAAAAAACATAAATACTTCATAATATCCAAAATATCATAAAAAGAATTACCTGATAAATTTTACAGTCGCACTCAACACCTCTACATTTATAGGTATGGTCAATTGGAATAGATAACGATGAATTATTAATTGGATTATACGACTCTGTGCAAGATGTAGTTTCTTCATCATCGCATGCCGGGGAGGATATGTTAGTTGTTACATTAAACGTTTCTTCATGTAAAGTTGTCATCCGTAGATTTAATTTTCCAGATACTAAACTTGGGGACGCTGCAAAAAAATTCTGATCATGAATATTTGCAAAAGGGTAATTAAATTTTATAATAATAAAATTGTTAAGCGCGTTCTAAATACCGAATAATTAATTATTTCTAGTTTATAAGTATTACTCATTTATATTCAATTATGATTTTTAAATTTTTAATAATAATTCATTAAAATAGAAAATGTAGATTCAGAACTATAATTGTAATAAGCACACATTGGTTTTTAATATACGGGTAATAAATTGTATTGCAACCTTAGAAATTCTATAAATGTAGTAATAACATCTGTAAATGTAGTGTAACATCTGTTCAATTTTATTCTAACAAGCAATTTATTTGTTAAAAATAAAGAGTGTTGTAATCCTATGTAACGTGGAAATGAGCACATTACATCTTCGTCGATAAGTAAGGGCGCCGGGGAGGCTACACGCGTAATTTAGGTTAGTATTAGAGAAAGAGAAAAGCGTAGCACGAGAGAAGCGCGGCTAACAGCCCAATAGCCCCCCCCCCCCCGCGAAGCGCCCGAAAGGAGTGAGGGCAAGACACGAATAAGTGCTATAACACTAATTGGTCGCGCGACGGAAGCTCTCTATCACCTCGACCTCAAAACAGAGTACCTCGGCGAGAAAAGAGCCATGGCCGACGCCGCATCTCCGAGCCAGGAGCCGACTACCCGGAGTGGGCTCCGCAACCATTAGAACCAACATCCAGAATGGAAACCGGCCGATAGAAATCTCTCTCTCTCTCTCTCTCTCTCTCTCTCTCTCTCTCAGGTTTAGTACCTAGTGGACAGCGGTCCCCCACAGCGAGCGCGTAATATAAACGAAAAGCGAGGGCTCCAAATCCGTGGACCTGGAGCCGCATAACTCCAGAAGTTTGTAATTGTTTTAGTATTAAACATAGCTAACAGCGAGAGTATTTGTTTAAGTCATGTTTAATGATTTTCCCTCAGCTCCGCAAGACCCTCTCTCCTCTGCCGACCTTGCTAGCCAGGCCGTTCAGAGGATCGTGCATCTTTTGTACGGTGTTTGTTGAGATAAGGGTTAGCCAAGGGGCTGAAATAAGAATGAATTAATAATAATTGGGCCAAATAACCCGGAAATGAAGGAATTATTTAATAAAAGAAATTTAGTTGATAAAATAGCTTATTCTGTTGGGTATGCCAAGATCGGTGGTCGCACACCCACGGGATGGCGTTATAGTCGTGTGTGTCGGTGTAGACAGATTTTTACGCCTGCTTGGGGCTCCTCTGTGTACCGACGCTTGCAAGAGCAAAACGCTCAGCCTATCGTGAAATCAGCTGCAACGGTTACTTTTGTTACTTCCAGGATAAGGAATATAGGCTAAATTTATTCGGAGAAACAAATAAACATGATTCACACAAATTCAAAAGTTATAAATTTTAATGAATAAAACTTCAAGTGGAATTCCAATTATTATACAAATTTCAAACGAAAGAGGCGGTATTCTAAAGTTTCTTCTTTTAAAAATTAATTAATGTACCTTGCAATAAAAAAAAGATGCGTAGATTCGTAGATGCGGCGGGTCGGATCGGCTGGTCACGGCAGATAGCGGCGCTCCCACTGTCACACGTTGCTACGGGCCGTAGGTGTCTACGCTCGCTCTCTTTCTCTCTTTCTCTCTTTCTCAGTTGACGCAGGACAGCAGCTTTCCTTGGTTGCGTCGGTGGATGAGTCGCCTAGCCCGGTGTTGGAGTCTCTGATGCTGTTCTTGCCCTTCCAATGCTATAGAATAGACTGTTGCCCTTACTCTGCGTTTTTCCGGCAGAGAGATTGGCGTACAAGATTTCAAGTCCACAGAGAGCGGTCTCCCGTACTCTTGGCGATGCTCGGAGAGGCTCGTCCCTGGTACAGACTGGTAGCTTCTTAGATATAACTGGCGTGAACGATAATTACTCGTGGTGTAAACTTGATACGACTGAACAATGCTTACCCTTAGACGAAAGTTTTTATACTCCTTAATCCCCTCCATTGATTTCCGGTGGGGTGCATTCCTTTGCTCAATCTTGAGAAAATACGGCTACTTAATTCAAATGATCGTTTCCTGTCAGAAATTCGGACATGAATAATAATGTGGTTTTGCGCTGGTATGTAATCTGTTCTTAGGGTTCATTCCCTAGGGAAGGTGGCTGCGCGCAATGCGTATCTATTTTCTGTCTTGAATATTGAGTAGCATATGAACATAAATCATTTTTTATTTGCCGAAAACTTAATTATTCGGGGTCTTATTTCAGTAATAAAATTCTTCCGTGATTCACTTCTAGGGTCTATTCTATGGGAAAAGCAAGTACGCTCTGTACGTTTCTATTTTCTGCTTTGAATATTGATTAGCATCCGTTTACAAATTATCTCAGAATATTTCTTTTAATATATCGACGTGTTGTTGAGTAACCTAACTCATCTCTTTTATTGCCTTAATTTGTATTCTTTTTACATTTCACATTTCCTTATATGTGCAAATAGGAATTTCGGTATGTCGTAAAAAGAATCGTGTTTATTATTTTTGTTCGTTATCGACTTTTTATTATTCCGTACTTATTTCTCTCATTTTCCAACTTCTTCCGCCATCAAAAATTGATATTCTTATTCAAAAAATTCTTATTCAAAAACAACATTGACCTTGAAATAACCTTGGAAAACGTGTTCATGGTCAAATGCAATATTTCCCAAAACATGACCCTCTCAAAGCTAAACCACTTTTGTAGAAAAAGCTCACTAATCAAGATATCTCAGTAGGGTGATTAAAATTGGCCACCCTGTATAATTCTTAATAAATTGGAGCTGAATATTTTATATTAAGAGGGCCACCAAGTAACTTCTATGTCACGGGACCAGGTTTAAAATACTCTTCATTACCTGCACATCAGATGTATCATCATACTTACAACCCACTTCCACGCTCACTCTACTCTACAAGCAGAATGATTTACGACCCTACTGCGTCGTTCAACTATTTTGCTCAGCCTCAATTGCTCAAAACTCAAGCAAATCATTACTGGATGTATTTACGACCCAGTCAGCTGCTCTTCAACTGCTCATCGCTCTTTATTCATTTATCAAGGACATTGATAATATTCGCGGTTTTATCATTTGAGTCGCGCGCACCCCACTATTATCGGCCGAGCTCATGCGCGCGTCGCTACTGTGCCACGGAGACTGACGCTGCAGTCATGCGCGCGTGTGCTTACTTAGGCTACTTTGCGCGCGTAGGTTAGCGTCCTGGCGTAAGCTCCGACTCCAAGGGGAAAAGGACGTTTACTCTAGGAAGCTTTTGGTTTTTTTTTTCGACCCGCTCATCGCCCATGATTTCATGATATCATCGACTCAACATTCTTCAACGTGGAATCTACACACAACTGAAGATAAATCAACCTATCTATTTCGAGGTTAAGGTACGCTTATATGCGTGGACCTCATCTCAATAAAGCCCAGTCTGTGCAATTTGTTGTTTGTTTAATTCCCCGCCCACTGTAACTACCATGATACTCAAATCTTTCAACAAAAATCTCAAACAAAAACAGTAGAAGGCTGTAAGATATCGAAATCCTTATGGTTTCAGATAAACAAGGATAAAAAAGAACTAAATCGACGCTTAGTCGGAACGGTGGAAATGCCCCTCGGGCACTCAGGAAAGTTGTAACAGTCGGGTTTCTTATGGGGTAGGAGGAAGTTTTCTGGTTGCCTCTGAACTCAGTACGTTCAGAATCACTACTCGCGAATGGGCTCAATACGCCCGTTGTAACCCCGAGTTGTCATGCTCACTACGCGTGCAACACTAAACGAATCGAGCTCAGTACGCTCGAAAACCCCATACGCGGCACTTAAAGAATAATACGGGTTTCACTTCAACGGAAGAAATTAACACAACTTTTGTTTCATTTAAAACTAACTCGATATTTTATTCATAAGACTAGTAAAAATAATATAAAAAAAATATACAAAGAGGAAACTCAAATATTAAACGGTTAAACACTGTGAGTGCGCTCGTTCCTAGTAGGGTTTCGCCCTGCTCTCCGCTACGGTAACTCTAAAACAAAATAACGGCGAATCTTATATCTACATCTTAATTCTAAATCGGTCGCGATCAGCCCAATCGCTCACGCTCATTACGGTGGGAGAGACTGTCACGGTGGGAACGTCGTCCCACAATGGGAGAGCGCCGCGGAGTGGGGACGCTCGGGAGCGCACTTGCTCTCCAGCCGTTCCGGTCGCGTTAACGCAAGTATACAGGGTGTTCGAAATGTTCCGGACCCCCCACTTATAACAAAAAGTAAGCATTTTGGAAAAAAATGTTAAATACAAAAGTTGTTAAGTTTTGAAGGTTGAACTAAATGATGACCTTGGATTTGTTATTGGTTATCATTTTCAAGGTCATTTAAAGGTCATCTTCAGTTTTTTAAATAGGGACCCCTATTTTTTATTTCAGATTCTGAAAGAGCACAAAATTTTACACCTGGATATGTATCCCCGTTATGGCTCAAAATGACCTACAGAGGTCATTTAGTGGTTAAATGATTATTTAGTAGCAGAAAGCCAAGAAATCCCGATTATTAAGAACTTTGGGTGTTTTTGACGAAAAGAAAAAAAAAATTTCGTACTTTAATACTAAAGTACATAATTTGATTTTCTAGGACGAACTTTATGGTCACTTTAAAATTGGCCTTCATTTTTAAGGTCATTTGAAAGTTATCTTCAGCTTATTAAAAAGGGACTCATTTTGTATTCCGGATTCTGGAGGAGCATTAAATTTTAGGTCTGGAGATATGTACAATATCCACGTCATGGCTCGAAATGATCTACATAGGACACTTGTGGGTTATTAATTTCAAAAGCAAAATAATCTAACCGTTTTACATGAACAGTTTTTATTGCAATAATTTTTTGCAAGGGTTACGAGTTTCTACGCATGATTCATAGCATTTTCAGGACCGTTACTTGTACCTTAGAAGATTTTGCTCACTATTCTTTTTAGGAATCAGTTCATTTATAATTGTTAATTAACAATTGTTTACTCCTAATTACTTTTCTGTTTTCAAGAGTTAAGTGAAGTTCTCTTACTTCGAAATTCAGATAATTGTATTAATTTTCAATAATTGTACTTTTAATCGTAGTGAAAAATGGCACATCTTACTGAACGAGAAAGAATATCTTTGTTGATGATGCGAGGGTGGGGTGATCAAGAGAGAGGTTACAAACAGGTACAGCGTTTATTCAATGAAACATTCAGAGTTGAAGAAAACAACCCTATTTCAAAAAGTACCGCAATTCGTACAATTAGACGTTTTGAAGAGACAGGTGGTATTAAAGATCGTCCTAAATCAGGTAGATCCAAATCATCGTCTAATGATGAAAAGAGCTTAGACGTATTACAATCATTTATTGAGGACCCCCATTGCAGCATCAGACGTTGTGCACAACAGCATGAAATGGGAGCTGCATCTGTGCACAAAATTTTGAAACTCAATAAATGGCATCCTTTCAAATTAAAGTTGGTACAGGAATTATCTGAAGATGATTTTGATAGAAGGGTAGAGTTTTGTGATGTAATGATGCAAATGATATCTGATGATCCTTTGCTCCTCAATAACATTGTTTTCTCTGATGAAGCCACGTTTGAGTTAAGCGGAACAGTGAACAGACATAATTGTCGATACTGGAGTAACATCAATCCACATTGGATGAGAGCGGACCACACGCAACATCCTGAAAAAGTAAATGTTTGGGCTGGCATATTTAATGGAAGAGTACTTGGCCCTTTCTTTATTGAAGGTAATTTAAATGCTGCAATGTATGAAAACATGCTTCGAGACCAAATTATACCTGCTATACGGAATTTAACGGGTGGAAATCTGGACGAAATTTACTTCCAACAGGATGGTGCTCCTGCATACTACGGTATTCATGTTCGCCGATATTTAGATGCAACATTTCATGATAGATGGATTGGGCGGAGAGGTACAATTGAATGGCCACCTCGGTCCCCAGACCTAACGCCTCTTGATTACTTCCTTTGGGGATACTTGAAGGATAAAGTTTATGTTATAAAACCACGTGACTTGGATGAATTACGCCAAAGAATCACTGATGAAATAGACTTGATACCTCAGCAAATCTTGCGAAATGTTGTTGCAGCCTTTTACAATCGGTTAGCACATTGCCAAACTGTTAATGGGCAACAATTTGAACAGTTGTTGTAATAAGTTCCTGTCAACGACATTTTAAAAAAATTCAGTTTGGGCGTATAGTCCACTGTCTTGATTTAGTTAGCTGGGCCGCCGATAGTCCTGCCTTAGCTGACTGGGCCGCTAGTGTTCTTGTCTTAGTAGGCTGGGCCGCCGATGGTCTTGCCTTAGTTGGCTGGATCACCCATGATGTTACCTTAATTAGTTGTACCTCCCGTGCCTGAGCAATAAGGCTCATTTTGATTAGACATTTTTTTATTTATCATTTTCTCCCCCGAGGTATATAGTTGTTGGGCCTAAGGCTTATTTTGATTAGACATTTTTTTATTTATCATTTCCCCCCCGAGGTATGTAGTTGTTGGGCCTAAGGCTTATTTTGATTAGACATTTTTTTATTTATCATTTTCTCCCCCGAGATATGTAGTTGTTGGGCCTAAGGCTTATTTTGATTAGACATTTTTTTATTTATCATTTTCCCCCCCGAGGTATGTAGCTGTTGGGCCTAAGGCTTATTTTGATTAGACATTTTGTTATTTATCATTTTCTCGCCCGAGTTATGTGGTTGTCTGGCCTAAGGCTTATTTTACGCCAGTGTCAATTACACCTTCTACAATCCTAATGCAGAATTTAGCGCTGGTGCAAAATGGAGAATTACAACTAGGAGGCTTAATTTGGAAAACTAAAGTTAACCTTCAAATGACCTTGAAAATCAAGGGCAATGTCAATTTAACGCCACCATAAAGTTTGTCTTGCAAAATCAAATTACTTTAGTATTGGTCAGATACGCTCAAAGTTCTTAATAATCGGGATTTCTTGGCTTTCTGCTACTAAATAATCATTTAACCACTAAATGACCTCTGTAGGTCATTTTGAGCCATAACGTGGGTACATATCCAGATGTAAAATTTTGTGCTCTTTCAGAATATTACAGAATATACAGAATAATGAGAGACACGGGGATTCATGGTAAATAAGTACCCCTTAATGAAATTCCAGAATATTTTCCTAAATTGACCTTGAAATGGCCTTAGGAATGAGATGGGATCATCTGGATCCCACCAAAAAGACCTTGTCCAACCGTAGAAAAAAATGTAGACTGCGAATATTAAATCAGAAATAGGGATTCCCATTGTAACAATACGCTGACCAAGAAATGACCTTGGGAATTGGGTGGGGGTCTCATGAATACCGCACGTGTCACCTTACCTAAACGTGAAATTTCCCGCCGAATCTAAAACTGCCATCAAAATTGGTATTCCTATTTAAAAAAAACCTTGTAAAACATAACAAAAAACATGTTCAAGATCAAATGCAATATTACACAAACATAGCCACGTCACAGTTAAACAACTTGAGTTAGACCAAAGTGTTTGAAACTGTTTTCGAGAAAAAGATTACTAATCGAGATATTTTAGTGGGGCGATTAAAGTTGGTCACGCTGTATACTTAAACTTATTTGTAAGTGACAGCCGACGACTAAGTGCGCTCCCACAAGTTACCACTCACAGTCATGTTGCGTACTCCTACCGGGCAAACGTAAGTGCGAGCGGGTTTAAAAGAACCCACTTGACTACCCATAATCAGTCTCCTCAGCGCTCCGAGGGGTGATAAGGGATGATCGTAGCGTTTCACGATATAGAGTTTCGATAGATTTAAGTGAGAAACTATGCAATTGTTAATACTGATTAATTTGTTATTTTTTTTTGTATAACGAAACCGTGCGTCGGCAGGCTTGTGCCGTATTAGTTTAAGAAACTAGGTTCCGACGTTTTTTATTCAGAATACCATTTTTTTTATGAATTTATAATTTTTTTTCATAGTTAAATTTGGTTAAAATTAATGAAAAGGGCGTTTAATTTAATTTAATCTATATGAGATCTCAGTTCGGGGTCGATCAGAAGCATATTGAGCCTCCGATGGATATAAAAGTGGTGTACTCAGCCTCTAAGATTCGTGGGCGGGAGCTGAGCGTCCCCGTAGGCGAAACCGGCGAACTGAGCTTGTTTTGCGAATAGCAAGCGTGGGCGTTTAGAATGCACATTGGACATAGGAAAACCACCCCATCATACCCTATGTAAACCAGAATTGTTACAATTTTTTGCTATAATTGCAATTACAATTGTAAATGGTCAATGGAGTGAAATAACGTATTACTTTCAAATGTGTAATGACTGAGAAAAATTTTTATTTGTGTTTAAATTAAAATTAATTTAATTAACATTGATAAGTTTATGAGAATACATCTATATTTATAGATCAAATTCGTTTGAAACTTGCGCCTGCGCTTAATATGTTTTTCGAGGCTGCGCAGAAGACTGATAATTTTTCGAAATAGTTCAGTGAATTTTCCTACGTGGTATCTTCCCTGGGTTATTTCCTTCCCTGTTCATCAGAAATAACCAATTTGCGATCAATTGTGATCAATATTCTCATTGTCTCAGAATAGATCGAATATACAGGGTATCCCATTTTAATCGCCCCACGCGAATAACTCTGAAAATATGAACTTTAGAAAAATAATGTTCAAATAAAATTTATAGGGTTTCAAGGGGGACTCCCAATGGTGACCTTGACCGTGACCTTGACCTTCAAATGACCTTAAACTTCTTCATCTGGAGGTTAACCTCTACGCCATTCTGGGCCATAGTCTGCTCGACGCCTGGAAGGCGGACTAAAACGGCATTTTCCGTACGGATATCGACTGACGCGGTCGATCGTGCACATTAATCTGACCTTTATCTAATATTTTGCAGGAAGCGCCCCTAAGTTCTCCCCATGCCTGCCTCATATATTCTCTTCTCGGTAATCTCCGGCAACTGCCGAAGACTCCGAAAAAGGGCTTGACCTTGACTCGCCCTGATTCACAGCACCTAGGTATCAGCGATTGGTGGAGTCATATAGAACCCGCAGACGGAAAGAAGTCCCTCTATGCATCTTTTACCGTTTCTCGAACAGATCGGGCAGTATTTCTTGGTTCAGCCTGATTTGCCGCAACCACCGCAGACTAGGCACTTCGTCAGGTGTAGCCTTCTACGTGCACTGGCGGAATTTTGAGACTCTTTACCCTTCTTCTACTTGTCAGAGTTATCCAGACTTCCCTTACCACACCTTACCGAGCCGTGACAATATATACTTTATGACTTCGATCGGTTTACTGGATGTTTTTAAAAGACGATTGAAGTCTTCATTTGTATTTAAATAATTTTATTATTCTATTTTTAACTGACGTATATAAATTTCAATACGCATTTTTAAAAACAATAACTTTGCTCCAAAACTTCATGTAAATATTTGATTTTATACTGTTACGAGTGCGGGCGAGTACCAGGCGAGGAGTCGAGGACTGCTTCGACTCCGAGACGAAGCGTCGTCTTACTCACGCTCGTGGGCATCGTTGTTCAGAACATTCTGTTTTTCTCTCTCTCTAGCAGAGGTTAGGCGCGGACTCCCGCGCGGCCGAGAGCCGGTGCCCGAGGTCGCATTCGCTACGTGTTGCGCGGAGCGGGTAACGATTGTATACCGCGCGGAGCAGGCAGGCGGCCTGCTCCCGATTTCGTGCGTTTGTTTACGCGGAGCGAAGTCGTCGCTCCACGTAAACATCGCCGATCGCGAGTTGTGCGATCGGATGCAAATTCTCGGCGCGGACGGGAATTCATAGGAGCGCGCGCGTTTGTGCTCACGCGCGGCTCCGCTCGGCAACGTTCGGGCGCATTCGAAGCACTCGGCTCGCGCGCCCGATCTCGACTAACATCCCCGGGACGCGGATCCTTGTAATTCATTTCACGGAGGCAATAAAGGCCTCCAAAATCTACTTTGCTCGATCGTGTTATTCTTCGAGTCCAAGTAGCGGACAACTACGCGAGCGCGAGGGACGCGCTCGCCTTTAGCACGCAAGCACGGGAAGCGAGAGTACAGGCGTACTCTTGCGTTGTAAACGGGCCGCGGCGACGTGAGGTCGCCGTCGGGTGCTCGCGCGCACCCCGAGGTAAGGACCTCGAGGGGCACTTGTCTCGTGGGGAAATGGACTTCTTTACGAGACAAATAGAAAAGAACAGCCCCGTTACAATACATATAAAAAAAAATATATGTTAAAATAATCATTCAATATGATATGTTATTGTATATGTTATTATAAGAATTGTCATATAGTATTTCAAGGTTCCTGTACTATTCACTGACGGACTAACGAGCTGACTCGCTACTATCCCCATCCTAAACTATCACGACCAAAATCCCCAATCCTTATCTCACTCGTAAATCAACCACAGAAAAAAAAACTCACGATATCCTAAAAGGACGCCAGGTGCGTATGCGCCGTCTTGGGTCCGTTGTCCGGCTAGCTTAGACCTCAATGGAGGATGTTGACGCGCCAAGGTCGGGGATGTCCTCGACGGCTAAGGCAAATCTCTGCTTCGTTAATTCTCTCTTATTGGGGCTAACCGCCGCCCCGTGCAAACTGAAAAACACGCTCAAAAACACAAACACGCAAGGACACAAATGGGCAGATACGCTCAAATAAACTCACGCAAATTCACTTAAAATCCACTATATTTAATTGAATAGTGTGCTACACTTGTACTTCTATAGTGTATGTCGCGTCAACGAAACCGTTCGCATTTGTGCCTGTCCTGACGTGCTATAATTTCCCGCTACCCCAACGTTGCTCACCCTTCCACGGATAAATTACAACTTGACGAGAACGGCATAATCTGCTCTCTGATTTTCCAAAACCTACTGCAACTGACGACTCCTCTTCCTCCTTTTCCTATACTAGCCTACAACTTCAACCACTTCCTACTCTACTAAAACCTACTAATGAAAGCTACTGCGAAAAATAGCGGAGGCGCGAATACTCGCTCTAGCGGAGGCGAGTATCGGGCATGAGAGCCCTCGCGACCGCGAGTCGATCGCGTCGTCTCCCGTCGCTCTTCGAAGCATAGGAGCGGAGATAGATCGTCTCTCTCTCTCGCTCCTATGGCCGCGCATCATGCCCTCTTTTTCGCACGTAGCGCGCCATCTCTCTCGCATCGCGCGCTCCCTCCCTCTCCCGCCGCGCTCTCTCTTACGACTAGCGCGCCGCCCCTCCCAGTTTCCGCCGGCCGAGCAACTCGACCGGCTCGCGCGTCTCCGCATCCGCGCAAACCTCGCCGCGTGTAGTTAGGGCTTGTAAGTGTGATGATTGTATTGGTGCGTAGTGTGTCAGTATCTATTTCTTTCTCGACGGCGTCTTCCTCGTTCGTCGCGGCAGTCGCGGGATCGAGGGAAGATATCAGCCGCGCACAGCTGATCGTCAGCTTCTCAGCGCATCATCACCTTCTTCTTCTTCTCTCTCTCTCTCTCTCTCTCTCTCTCTGTCATGCTTGCATTCATAGGACCCGGTTGCCCTAGGTAGTCATCGTACCCATTGCTTATATCTGCCTCGTCGAGCGTGCCTGCACAACATCAACATAACAGGACCGTTCGACCGAGACGAATTCCCTTCCTCCGTCCTCTATTCCAATTATTTTATTTTGATACGTTTCATAAGTAACTACGTTGTTGTACGCCAGCCTTGAATACATATTTCTTATTTTGTATACTTTTGTTCAATGATGAATGTAATACTTTCTTACTATATATATCTTACTGACTATACTGATAAAAGAACCTTAATACAAGAGCCTTGGTTGTGGAGCGGAGGTATAAGAGGACTCAATGCAATCGGGGAACTTTTTGTAGGGAACACTAACGATAACGCGCGGGCATGCATCGTTACTAAGGGTATTAAAGGCCTTTTGTTGCGGGAAATGAGTTCCAGGGACATCGCCGCCATTAAAGTATAAGTAGAGGACAAGGAACATCTAGTGAGAACGGTTGTACTCGTTGCAGCATACTTTCCACACGAAGAGGATATACCGACAACGGGAACTAGAAAGGTGGTGGAATACTGCAGACAGTACAACCTTGAATTAATTGTCGGGTGTGACGCCAACGCTCACCATGAAGTCTGGGGAAGCACTGACATTAATGATAGGGGCGAAAAGCTGCTAGAATTTATCACAAGAACTACTCTGGACATCGTGAACAGAGAAAATGAACCGACCTTCATGACTGCAAATAGGAGGAAGGTTCTCGATCTTACCCTTGCAACGATGGGGATCAAGGAGAACATACAGAGATGGAAAGTCAGTGACCAATGATCCCTGTCAGGCCATAGGACCATAACTTTTGGGATTGAGACACAAAAACCAATGGTGGAAGCACATGAAAAAAACTGTCCCCTGAAACCCAGAGGAAGCAAAAACAGTACACCTTGGTGGAATAACAACCTGAAAAAGCTGAGGCACCAAGCAAGGAAGTTGTTTAACAAAGTAAAGAAATTAAAAGACGGATGGAAAGCATACAAATATGTGCTGAATACCTTCAAAAAGGAAGTTAAGGCAGCCAAAACAGAATGTTGGAGAAACTACTACTGTTCTAACTACTGTTCGGGCATCGACAACCGAACAGATACGGCTAAATTAGTCAGGCTCCTCACTAAGGATAACGACTGCCGGCTGCAATGTCTAAAAGACTCGGCAGGACGTTTTACTGATACGGAGGAAGACACTCTAGAACTCCTACTAAAATCAAGCTACCCTGACTTCTTCAGATGAGGAGATAACGCACACATTCGAAGGGTGCAGAGGACCCATAGACTGAAATTTATCACATCCTAAACCTAATTACGGGCCTACTCAGGGATTGCATCGCCATAGAATATGTACCTGAAACATGGAAGGAAACACGGGTGACGTTTATTCCAAAACCCGAAAGGAGAATCTATTCCACAGTAAAGGATTTTAGACCTATAAGTCTAACGTGCTTTCTGTTGAAAACTCTGGAAAGACTAGTGGGCAACTACATAAGATACTTAGCAGAAATCTACAACATGCTGGACAGCATGCGTACACTGTAGGTAAATCTACAGAAACGGCACTACTCTCGGTTGTTACATACATCGAGAAGGCTTTTGAAAGAAAGGAAACAGTAGTTGCAGCCTTCATAGATATTGAGGGAGTATTCAACCACACCACAAGAGCAACCATTCGGAAAGTCCTGGAAGAACATGGCACTCCACACACCATCATAAGATGGGTGATGAGGATGCTGACAAACAGGAGTGTATACAGCGAATGGAGAGGTGAAAAAGTTAAAGGGAAAATCAATAAAGGATGTTCGCAAGGAGGATTACTATCACCTTTACTGTGGCTACTAGTAGTTGATGGATTATTGCGCATGTTGGGAAGAGAAAGGATTTTTGCAACCGGATACGCAGATGACTTCGCCATAATAGTGAAAGGAAGATTCGAAGAAATCCTACCAGACATTTTACAAAAGATTCTGGAGACGGTTAAACAATGGTGTCAAGGGATATCCCTAGGGATTAATCCAGACAAAACGGAAATAGTCCCATTCACCAGGAAATATAAAAGCAAAGTAAAGAAAGAGGTAACCTTTAACGAGAAGAAAATACGGATTGTGGAGGGAGTAAAATATCTGGGGGTATGCCGGGATAAGAAATTACACTGGAACTAACATGAGAGTATACAGTGCAAAAAAGTATTCAACATATTCATGCAGTGCAGATCAGCAATTGGGACAGGTTGGGAGCTAGAACCCCGAAAGGTCTTGTGGATTTATAAGGCTATACTGAAACTAAAGCTGGCCAACGCTGTAGTGATATGGTGGGAGGCAATCCGTAAGAGAACCTCAATGAAAAGCCTGGATCACACAAAGGCAGTGGTCTTGAAGGGAACTTACGGTTTGAGAAGAAGTACACCCACGGATGCAATTTGAATGTTGCTGAACATAAATCGACGCTCCGTACGAAGAGTAACACGTTTCACAGAACCAGCACAGCTCATCGACCTTTTTTTTCTTACCATATTTATTAATAATATTCAATATTATTTATATTGAAATAAAATAAAATAATAATAATATTTTTATAGATTGAAATAAAATAAAATAATAACAATATTTTTATATAATCAAATAAAATAAAGTTTTTTAAAGTACTGCAATTTCTAAATGATTTTTAATGATCAACTGTGGTATAATAGGTTTTTCTACATGCGGACCTATTATACCACAGTTAATCACTAAAAATCATTTGGAAATTGCAGTGCTTTAAAAAACTTCATTTTATTTCAATATATAAAAATATTGAATATTATTAATAAATATAGTACGAAAAAAGGGTCGATGAGTTGTGCTTCTCTTCGCCAGCGCTCCGCGACTAGTGCTTCTCTTCGTCTGGCTCTGTGAGCAGTGCTAGTTATCGCAATGGGGACATGAACGGTGCTATTCTTCGTAGGAAGCCTTGAATGGTGCTACTTTTTGTTAGCGACTGAGTTGTGCTACACTTCGTACGGGCGTCGAAATGGCCTTGACCTTGACATTAAGGCGGTGGCGGCCAGGCCAGCATATAGAATGATATGCAGCTGTGAGTGGAAAGGAAATAGGATTGGGCACATGACCATCCAAAAGATACAAGTCTGCACCGACAGCCAGGCCTCAATAAACGCTCTGGAAGATCAATATTAGTCACAGAAACCAGAGCCCTGCTGGATGAACTAACCAGGGTAAACCAGATTACCATCAATTCAATACCGGGCTACACGGGATACAAGGGTAACAAGAAGGCCGATAAACTCGCAAAACAAGGAGCTTACTGTGGTGGACAACCGGAATGGGAAGTTGGAGTACCATACCAGGAAGGTTGCAACATCATAAGTACCTCAATCAAAAAGGAGTGATGGGAGGCCTGAGAAAACTTCCAAAGATATAAGTGTCTCAAGGAATTCTTGGGTAATCACATAACCGGATGGTTCTCAAAGTGCATCAACCTAGATAAAAGAAAATCATGAGCCCTCCCAGGTCTTCTAACAGGAAATTGCGATCTTTGATGCTACACACACAAAACTAAGGTGGTGTCAAAAAAAGGAAGAAACCCCGAAACATTTCCTATGTGAATGCTCTAACCTAACGGGCTTTCGCTCAAAGTGGCTAGGAACAAAGATTTTGGATCTGAGCTTTTCAGCAAACCAATAGCTAGGGGGATAGGGATACAATGGCGAAAGCTAATGTTCCTTAGGATAACGGGCAAAAGAATAATAATAATAATAATAATATTATAATTTTAATTAAACGAGTAACTACACTGATATCTTAGCCGCTTAGCTATTTTTGGAGAAGAAGATATCCGTTCACCTTCTAATTTATATTAACAACTCATTTGCAATCCCGTTTTTATCTCCATCTAAACCTCTGCCTCTTTGTCCTTGTTTTCTGTCCCTGTAGATTTATTTCTGTAATTTCGTCGCTATTTATACATCTTTTATCAATCCCTGTCACCATGACTGAGTTTCCATCCAAAAAATCTTGAAGAATTAAGAGGTAGAATAGTTGAAGATATTAATGCTATCCCACGACAGATCCAAAATGCAACTGGATCATTCTACAATAGAATTGGTCACTGTCAAAAAGCGAATGGAGAACAATTTGAACATCAGTTGTAAATTAATTTACGTGAGAGGCAAGGGGAACTCACTATTAAAAAGCACTCCAAACGGAACAGATTCCTTCTACGTGCACGTCGTTGTTCCTAGATAGCGCTTAGAGATCTTAGAAGATTAGAGATCACGGTATCTTCGGACTTAAATTGTTCGCACCGTTTCCGGTATAAAAAATAGAGGTTCCCATTTAAAAAGATCTGGTTGACCTTGAAATGACCTTGAAAATGAGGTTTAAGGTCAAATCAGAGGTTACCATTGGGTTCCTCGTTAAAAGTTACATAGAGTATGATCTTTGTTTTACTACTAACCTCATGCGGTTTTCCTCCTCCCTCCTCTTCTGTCTTCCTCATTAATTTTTTAAATTTTACGGTGTATTTATCATTTTAAACGATTTTTTTAACTTTTAAAACCCCCTCAGCGCCCCTCCCGACTTGATTTTTTTTCTTTTGCGTGGTTTTGCTTGCTTGAAGGAAAATCGTTACAGACAAGTTTATTCCTTTTGTTTGCTTAGTGAATTTATGGGTTTTTGCACCATTTTTTTAATTACTGTATACGTTCACTGACCTGAGTAATATTACCAGTTGGGTAATACAGTATAATACATAGGAAATTCCTGAGCATAGAATTACGTTGAATTTAAGTTAATTTAAGTTTTGTTATAATTCAAACTTAAAGTTAACTTTAAAAGTCAGGAATTCTTCTGTTTTTTTTTTTATTTTGAACTAAAGGCTCTTTAGAAAGATTGTCACTCATCATAACGTATTCATTTCTGTCATTTTTATTTAAAGTACTGCAATTGAAATGGCGGACTTGGAAACTATTATTGCATTGGAGTTGAACGCCTCCGGAGATTTAATAGCAGTAGAACCAGAGGCAGGATCGTCTATTATTCAGAACGTCTTAAATAAATTATCAGACGGAAGAATTTTTGAATATTCTCTACGATATAGGCTCAACATGGAATGCCCTATTGACATCCGACGGGATAGGTTGGAGCAAAGCGAGATGCACCGTTACTACGGACCTACAGCGGCCTCATGCAATGAACAGACCCTATCAACATCCAATGTCTATGCGTGCCCCGTCCCCTACGTTTACCTCACATGTAGAAATCAGATTAAATGAAGATCAGACACAAGTAAGTGGTACTGGAATAATGGATCAGGCTGTATCACAATTACCCACACCCACTGTAGAAAGGCGAGTGAGTATCGTACCGGCTCTGCAGCCTGACAATATGAATCCTCAAGCTCAGTCCACGAGGTTCTCGATGAGTTAATTAGACCGCGGATAGCACGCTCGACTTAAAGGCTCCCATCAATTCCGTGGAGGTGACGCAGAAACAGAGAGCGGAAGTAATTCAGTTCTTCTCACTCGATCAAGAAAGACTCAGGTTAAATAAAGATCGTATCGTGAATTGGTAACCACGCACCCTAGCCATTAGATTAGAGGCCCGGGAGAGGTCAATAAGATCATTCGAGAGAGAATACTGCATCTACCGTAGGGATAGGAGAGCTCCACGCCAGATGAGACAGACCGCACTTCAATATAGGCCAAGTATTTTGCGCATATAGACGCAAATAAAATCGCCCACCATACCAGTGACTTCGACGTGTACACACATGGTAGCAATGCAAAATAGTTCACAAACTCACCCTGTACATTGTTATGGTCCGATGTATGGTCACGCTATTCCGAACAATTTTCCAAGTTCTTCCGCAAATAATAATTTATATAGAATCGCGAATAATTATGAAAACTATTCCGTTCCAGATTATAGGCAACGACTGCCGAAATTACCTCAAGGTTATGATTATCAGCATCCACCCCTATGAATTTGTATCAAATCCCCTGAAAGGACTCAATACAGGAAGCTTTTTCCCACTCACAAGCATATTTCAATGAGTCTTGTAATTTAGATAGTTCATTAATGGCTCAAGAAAAGAGTGTTAACGAAATTTACAAGAATTAGCATATAGATTTTCGAGGAAATAAGAAAGCAGAGCCGGAAGCGTTTCTTCAGAATTTGCGAGAATGTGTCATTGCTAATCAACTCTCCATCAGAGATGTCGAGAAAGCCTTGTCAACCATAACAACAAGCGCCGAGGAATACTCAAGAAGAAGGAGCCCCAAGTTAGGACGTGGTGGTAGGGCACCAGCGGAGCTAATATGCAGGAGGATGCGGTACAGCGACAAAAACGGTACGAGCCATGCTTCCGCTGCGGTCAGCTGGGTCATTGGAAAGAAGAGTGTCCTAAAGGCTTCCGCTGCATCGGTTGTAGCACACCTAATAACACAATCAGTAAATGTAAACCGTGTAACCGCGTAACCAAGGCTTAAATCCCACAGTATAAAGATTACCTCCAGTTTCAGAGGGACTAAAGAAAGGTAAAATTCTAGTCAGCACTTCCCAAGTTGCTACATCAAATTGCGCAAAGATGCAGGCTAAACTAAACACCTCCATACCTCTGAAACCATTGCTGAGTAACTCTACAGACTGCCAACAGGATAAGAAAGGGCAGAATTCTAAGGAACTTGCCGATCCTTTGATTCCCACCTCTCCACAACTAGAGGCAGAGATAATTAGATTTGATGGTAACCCCTCTTCAGACGTTCGGATACCATGTACAGATAGTATAGGCAGGAGGTCTCCTAAAGTTAAAAATATAGCGTTTAAGTTTAATAATGTAAATAATCAAGTAGTTAAAGGTGTTTCAAAATTGTCTACAGAGAGTGTAAAGATAGTCAATAGAACTCAATGGGAGAAAATTGGTTGGTTTACTGGACAGCGGAGCGGTGCATTTGTTTATAGGCAACGGAATCGGACGAGAATTTCGACAAAAGCTGACATCGAGGAACACATGTGTACTTAACTTGAGGAAAACGGTGTCATTTAGAGTCGCCGATAATCTCTTGTACGATTGCATTTTAGGTATAGATTTTATAAAAGCATTTAGGATGAAAATAGATGCAGCGGAAAACAAGCGGTGAACGGAGATGAGTATCCCACATCCCTTCTTCCCGTATGGGCAAGATCCAACCAGTTTACCGGATGTCGCCAGTTTAGAATGATTGTCGATAGCCACGAGGGAACAAAAGCAACAGCTTATACGGCTATTGCATGAGTTGATCCCACCAGTACCGGTTAAGATGGGCTTGACCAATTTAACGAAGCATTCAATTTAACGAAATATTCAATTCATGTGCAAAGTCACGAACCGATTCGCCAAAGACCCAGACGATTTTCTCCTAAAATGTTCGAGGCAGCAAATGCCGAAGTAGATCGGAGGTTAGCGGAAGGTATTATTGAACCGGCTGATAGCCCGTAGTGCAGTAATCCAGTAATTGTGCCGAAAACGAATGCGAAATTTTGCTTTTGTATAGATTACAGAGACATGAATATATCCACTAAAAGGATCGCATACCCCATGAGGCACGAGCGGAAGGTATTATTGAACTCGATAATATCCTGTTTGATCGATTTATCAGTAAATTAGACCTTAGTGCCACGTAAAACCAAATACTTTTAGATGACGATAGTACAGTCATAACGGCTTTCTGTGTTCCTGGACGTGGGCTTTTCCGATTTGTGCGCATGACGTACGGTTTAGTTAACGCTCCCGCAACTTTCCAGAAGTTAATGGATAGAAGTATTTGTCCAGAGTGGGCTCTACTTGTATTTTCGTATCTTGACGATATATATTCATAGTAGCTGCCACGTTCGAAGAACGATTACATGTACTGGCTCTGTAAAGTCTTAATGGTCCTTAAAGCAGCAAACCTACAAATAAACAGAGAATAATCCGAGTTTTGTTGTGCTGAGATTAAGTACTTGTGTTATGTTGTGAATGAAAAAGGATTAAAGACCGACGATGATAAGATCAAACCAACCCTCCTGCCACTCTAAAGCAACTTTGTAAATTTTTAGGTATGATCGTATTTTTAGGTATTATGGTACTCCCGTTTTATTCCGAAGTTAGCTACCCTATTGAAAAATCTTAGAATTTTTTCAGATGTGTAGCAAAATTTTTAAGTTCCGCATCTGAAAAAATTCTTTAATAACTACTTTATCCACATTTTGCACGGTGTTTAGTCTTTTATAAATAAAAAAATTTCAGATCAGATTTTGGCATAAGATCTCACGTAAGAACTTAGGTAAGAACTTACGTAAGATTTTTCAATAGGGTGAATTTAAAGTACCACTCACTAAGCTTATGAGAAAAGATATTAGATAGCATTGGCAAGAGGAACATCAGTGATTATGCCATAGCAGGTATAATTCGATGGAGAAGAGCATCCAATTTACTTCGTAAGTAGAACACTCAGTACAGCTGAACTTAACTATACCACCACTGAGAAGGAGTGCTTGGCAGTATTATAGGCAGCCGAGACGTTAAATGTTACTACAAGGACCACCAGTAATCATCGTGACCGATCATCATAGCCTTCTGTGGTTAAATAACCTTAAAGATCCTACCGACCGATTAGCCCAATAGAACACACAATTATAAATAATTGCCATTAAATTTGTACGCTTTGTCCCAAACTTGGGAAGACTATCCCGAGATAATGGCCATAAATTAAGATTAGATTTCAGATCCGTGGTACCAGCGAAAATTAAAAGCTGTGCATGAATTTCCTCTCAAATACCCGGATTTACAGATAAAAGATAATAAGTTATATGCACATAAAATAAAACCAGTAAGATTTTCCGTTAGTACCCGATTTGGAGGCGTGGAAATTGGTACTTCTACCCCAAATCGAGAACAAACTAATTTTGAAGCCCATAACACTCCCCAAGCCGGACACTTAGGTGTAGAAAAGACGTCTGCACGTTTAGCAATCTCTTATTATTGGCCAGGGATACTATTACGATGTCAAATGTTATGTAAGGAGGCATGTCAGCAGTGCCAAGCACATAAAGACTCCCGATTTCAACCCATTAGACTAATGCAAGGGAGAAATATAGAAGGAGCATGGGTTGCAGTAGGCGCTGATGTAATAGGCTCAAAACTAGCTTCTAAAAATGGTTACAAGTATTTGATTGTATTTGAAGATTCATTTACGAGGTACGTGGAAATAAAAGCCATTTTATGTAGGCTAACATTTTTAGGATCGTTTGAAGAATTGATCATTAATCCACAGCAAAGTCGATGCCCGTACGCGAACCGAAGGTGCTACACTTGTAATAAAAATGGCTTCACGGAAGTCACCTGCTCCAAATGAGGGCCCAAATGCAAATGTCCAAAAGAAAAATAGAATCGATATAGGTATAGGCTGACTATAGTTTTCTCATTTTCTTTTTCCCCCAGACTCCTTTTGCTGTTTCAAGACCGGTATCAGAGACCATCATCAGAGACCATCACTTTTTTGTGTGTTTTCCTCTTTATGTTTAAAATAATAAAGAAATAAAATAAGTAAAGGCAATAATGACTAAAGTAGATGCCAACCCCAATCGACTTCCAATTTACTTATTAATATGTGCAATATATACATGAGATAATTTCTGACAACAAAAATTTAATTTTAAAGATTTATTTTAAAGACAAAGACGGTAGTCGATGCAAAACCGGTAACTCCCATCGGACTTTTTGACGATGACTGGGGCACTGCACCAATCTCATTCAGAAGACAAAGGCTTTATTATAACGTCTGCCACCAATTTTGTAACTTCCTCTTTAGCTACTTTCATCATCATTGGCGACATCCTTCTTAGCCTCTGTTTGATCGGTGCGGCCCCTTGCACATGTGATGCTGAGTCAAAGCCGTCGCTCCGAGGGTCTCCGCTGGAGTCGTTGGCAGGTATCGGCCCACTAATTTTTCAATTACCTCTATCTGCTCATCTGAGAATCCGGCGCACTCCACAAATATCTCGTTCTCTTGTAATCCTGCATTCAATTCATGCTATCTACCATCGCATCTCCTCCACGATCACTGAACGATATCCACCTGGATGGCCCAGGTTTTTCAGAAGTCGATGCCCTTGATAACCACTTGCTCCAAAGATGGAAACACCCGCTACCTTCTCGTTGCGTGCAGTATCCTTCTGCGGTTTGGCAATTGATTTAAGCCACACTCAGCTCTTTCCCCTCTCAAGCTAGACGTGCCCTCGGTACGTCCAGCTTGATGTGCCCGCGTACGTACAGCCTGCATACCGAGGATGTCTCGCATCGACTTCTGCGTCGCGGGATGGTCCTTCGATCCTTATATAGGGTCCTCGAGGCCCTATCAGGTATGACGACCGGCCTGCCTAACTTAGGAAACGTGGTCGTGGCTTCTGATCCCCTTTCACAACAGAGTGCCGTATCTCTTCGGACCCACCAATCGCATCACAGTTGTCGTCATCCTCTTCGACGAAATAAGTATTTTCGTCCTCGTCCAATTCTTCGCGTCCCTCATCTTTGTCTACCGATCCACGTGCATAATGCTCCTTTTCCGTTTGTTCCCTCGGCAGACGAATCCATTCTTCCCGCTGCTTTCTATCCTCTAACCGCCCTACATTCCTCCATACACGCCCTTCCCGCAAATCCTCCATTCCCTCCCTCCATATATTCACGTTAACCTCTGTGACTCGAGTCGTCTGTGATTATGGTCCACTGTCTCTCGCTTCCAATCTCTATTTACCATCATCATCCTCTTCCTCTTCCCGTCACCTCTTCGTCGCGATTGAGCCATTAGTCAAGGCTTCGGCCGCAACATCATGCCCTGGGTCGGGC
Source organism: Sycophila sp. Sp_5 (assembly GCA_018906775.1). Lineage (NCBI taxonomy): Eukaryota > Metazoa > Arthropoda > Insecta > Hymenoptera > Eurytomidae > Sycophila > Sycophila sp. Sp_5. The sequence goes on from JACCID010000454.1 coordinate 37,428, forward strand.
CTAGGACATTTCTCTGGAATGTTACATTCTGGGTTCCGCAAACTAGGCAATATAGCTGCGGCGCAGACGGGCACTCACTCCTTCGATGTCCCGCCTTCCTGCACCCGCAGCACACTGTCTACGGACAGCGCCTCGCCGAATGGCTCGCTACCCCACACTGGTAACAGACACTCGAAAACTGCTGCTGCTGCTGCCCCGTCTGTTGCTGGAAACCCAGCTTATGCTGCAGCGTCTGCGTGTAAGACGGTTGGAAACCAACCTGGGCTCCTCCTCGCTTCCCTCCCAAATGACTGCAACTTTTGCCATCTTTTGAGGCTTGTTAGCCGCTTACAACGAGCGTCCAGCCCCATCTGGCGCTCATATTTCCTCCCCATTCCTTGCAACTCCTAGAACTCCAATGCGCTTGTCCCGCATCCTCTGCCGGTAATGCGGGAACAAGTTTCTAATTGCTCGAAGCACCTGTCTGCGCTTTGGAACCGGCCTCCTCAGCGCCGAGACAATTAGCCTAAAACTCGAGATGAATTTTGCAATCGTCTCCCCCTTAGCTTGTGATCTCGCTCGCAAGTCGTCCTAAATATACTTATCCGTCTTTTCGCTTAAGAACTGCATTTACTGGCACTTCTCGTCATTAGACAGGGGTGAGCATAAAATAGGTACCCTCTCTCGAATCCCTGTGCACTTAAAGCAGTCTTCTAATCTCTGAAAAAATTACTAAAAATATTTCAGACTCAGAGTTGTATGAAAAATAAGGTGGTATTTTTTATTTTTCCAAAATCTAATATTCTAAAAAATTAAAAATAAAAAATGCCACCATATTTTTCATATAATTCTAAGTCTCTCTCTCTTTCCCTCCCCCTATCCTCTATTCTCTTCCTAACGTACGACCGGACACAGTCATCGTGATAAACGCTTTGATATGTCTGCAATCCCGGCACCTCTTTCAGTCGCTTACCTGCTCCTCTCTCATCCATGCTTGAATTCTGCTATCTAGCTCACAACTTGCTAAAGCCGTCTTTGCGGCATTGCTCTGAACCTCGCTACAACTCTTTTAGCTAGTCTATTGGCCTCTCATATCCTCGAATACCTGCGTGACCAGCTACCCATTTTAACTTAACTTCGGATCCCCACACCAAATTATCGAGTGATGCCCGTGAGAAAATCATGAGTGATAACCCAATAACCCAATAACCCTACATTCAACCTTACGGTTTGTCCACTCCTCCTCAAGCATAGCCTCCACGCATCCCCCAATAGTCTCGAACCGTCCGTAAACCAGTTATAAGATGACTGATCTTCCTCCAACTGTTGGTGTTTGCGCGACCTCAATATTCCTTTCGAACCTATAGTTGCGGGTAACTAAAGTCTCCAGAGGATGGAGGGTTAGCATCACTTCTAATGCTTTCAGTGTCGTAGACCTCCTAGCTCCCCTTATACCCCTTGTCATCATGCCTTGCATTCTATCTAGAACTAAGTTTCCCCTCTTTAATCTGCACCGAGGCCACCAAGCAATGGCTACATGCAAGAGCCTCGGTCTGAGGACCACCGTATAGAATCATAAGATCATCCTGGGCTTCAGACCCCAGGTTGCACCAACGGCTCTTCTGCGAGCCCAGAAAGTAACAATGAAGGTCCTTCTTGCTCTCCAGATGTTTTTCCTAGTTAAGCTTTGAGTCGAAAATCACCCCCAAATATGTTGCCTCGTGTGACAATGAGAGTGGTTTTCCGAATAGCTTAATATGTTCCAATTTTTTAATCTTCTATTTGGTGGTGCAATTAACTAGTACCGTTTTGTCAGGGTTAACGGACAGTTCTAGTTCCTTACACCATGCCTCCACTATCCCTAATGCAAAATTCATTAGGCCTGTCAGCGTACTTTCATCGTGTCCCGTAATCAAAAACAAAGCGTCATCAGCATACTCCAGAGCTTATATGCTCTCCTCATTTAACATGACCAGCAACTAGGGACCACTCAGTGGGTGAGAGGACTTCACCTTGTGGACAGCCCCTCCACACCCGGCCTGCTGCAGCCGCCGACCCCCACTGTGCTTCCACCACTCTCGCAACTAAGGAGTTATTTAGCTACCTAACAAGGGACCTGGAAATGCCATGTCTATGTGCTCCTCGACATATGCTCCTTCCGGTTATAAGCTTGAAAGCTCCTTACACATTCAGGAAAGCAGCTAGTACCATACTTTAGTCTGGTTATTGCTTTAGTTAGTTTTAGTACATAGTCTGGTGATTGCCTCGTCAAGAGCGGAGTCCACTGACTTCCCCTCTCTGTATGCATGCTGAGCAGCGTGCAGAGGGTGAGCCGTCAGGGCTCCATCCTTGATACCTCGGTCCACCAGCTTTTAATTGGTCTAAAGTCCTTTAAGCTCTCATGCGTCTGTTTTCCAGGTTTAGATATAAAGATAACCTTAGCCCGATAAGCCTTGAAGATTTATCAGCAGTTCCAACAGTAAATCGACTCCCTTTTGAACTAGAGCTGAAAAAGTGCCGTCCGTGCCTGCTGCTTTTTAGGGTTTAAATGAGTCAATGGTCCATTTAACCCTATTCCTTGTTATGACCTGATCCGCCAGTTTCCAGTCTTGTTTGAGGACCTCAAACGGTGGTTGTATCGGCGGATCTTATGAGTTTAGTCCGGGAAAATGGGCCGACAAAAGACACTCGAGGGCCTCCTTGTTGTCAGATGCCCACTCCCCCGAAAATTTGCTGATCTGATGCTGTGCGCCTGGCGGCCTGGCCAGGATCCTGATCAGCCTAGCCGTATCCGGGATACTGTAGAGTTCGTCACAGTAACGCTTCCAGCCTTCCTTTTTTGCCGTATCGAGAGTATTCTTGAACTTCTACCTGGTTTCCTTATAAGCTACCATATCTTCAGAGCCTCTTCTCTTTTTACACCTGTTGAAAGTTTTGCCAACATTCTTGCACAGGGCTCCCAATCTTGGATTCTACCGGGGTGCTCTTTTACCCTGTCTGCACTTCGTTGGATGCAGGTATCCTCAAAGGTCTCTATTATGGCAGCTTGGATCCTACCATAAAACCTTTTAATATCCTCTACAGTTTTTAGCCGTCCTGTGTTATCCGGGAGTTTATCCGCTAGTCGACTGTCGCCTGGAAGAGCCGACCACAACCCCCTAACCCTGCCATTCTACCACTCGCATTGATCCAAGGTTCTTGGATCAAGGCGATGCCTGTCTACATCTCTGCCATGCATTAGCTAGAACCGCAGAAGCGCTTTTGCAGTGACGTAATTTAATTTGAATAAAAGGAATATTTTTCCCTGGAAAACGGGCAGCGGAGCACGCCCTTCGTCGGGCCGTGTTTCACATGCCATGCAGTCGGGCACCGAGCTGCGCAGTGCCCCGAGATAGAGTGCTTCACGTACCGGAAGCGCGGACATATTTCGAGGGAGTGCCCGAATAGAGCGCAGCGACCCCAGAGACAAGTTTTCTGCCAGAGATGTAACGCGAGGGGAGTGACGGTGAGAGAGTGTGAGAGATGCATCCGCCTGTTCCAATCGGAAAGCTTGCGAGCCGGGGAAAGGCAATGAAGAGATATCACTGGCATCCGAGTTTCGAGGAGCAGGTGATCTGCGAAATGAAGAGATTGAGACGGAGTATGAACGAGTATTTCGTGTATGGAGGCTGACGTACCTTGGCTATCTGCTCAACGAAGAAGGCTTAAGGTCTGACCCCGAGCGGATCGCCCCGGTTCTCAATTATCCCGCGCCGAAATCAGTTAAAGAGCTGAGCTTTATAGAGCGCGACGCTTAGTTGAAAGTCCCGTTTGTACGCCGCTTGTAAAAAGATATAGCGTGGAAGTGGGGAAATGAGCAGGAGGAGGCGTTGAGAAAACTGAAGATGGCGCTGACGCAGGCACCACTGCTCGCGCGGCCCGACTTCAAGAAGCAGTTTACTGTGTAGACTGACGCGAGTAATTACGTGATCGGTGCCGTCTTGACACAGGAGTTTGAGAACCGAAAGCACCCCATAGTCCCCATAGAATGTCCCGCGGTTGTGTGGGCCATCCTCAAATTCTGGCCATATCTCAAAGGTTCAAGGTAATCACCGATCATAGCTCTCTTCGATAGTTGCGGAATCTCAGAGAGCCGACTGGGAGATTGGCGAGATGGGCAGTGCAATTGCAGCAATAAGAGTTTGAGATCAAGCACCGGAGCAAGAGCGGAAACACGTATCTGCTCGTTTTCCAAGGCTTTTTTTCGCGCTGGGTAGAGGTGAAACCCTTACGTAAGGCGGACGGCAAGTCATTCGTGAGAGCTCTGGAGGAGCTTGTGATCTTTCGGTGAGAGACGCCTGAGTACATCTTCAGCGACTATGGCAAGTAGTTTGATAACAAACTCCTGAAGAATGTACTCGAAGAGTACAGCATTAAGCATGTTACGTCGCCGCCTTATTGGCCGCAGGTGAACTTGGTTGAGAGGAGTAATCGCACCTTGAAGACGATGATTGCGTCATTTGTAAGGTGCGATCACCGCTCCTGGGACATGCATGTACACGAATTCAGGCACGCCATAAATACAGCCGTACAGGCGTCCACGAAAGTGTTTCCCGCATTTTTATATTATGGGCGACACCCGCGGTCTGTCAAGAGTTTGCTCTGTGAGGTGGAGAGAAGAGGTAGAGTACAGCTTATAGAGACGAGTGATTGGGAGGAGATAATGAAGCGCCTGGAGTTGTAAGAGATCTGGTGGGGAAGCTCAGAAATAAGGCGCGTGAGACAGAGAGGTAGAGTACAATCGCGGGCTAAAAGATGTTCGATTCGCCATTCGAGACAAGGTGATGCGTAAAACGTAATTTTTCTCCAATGCGACCAAAGCCTTTGCGGCAAAATTGGCGTTGCAATACGAAGGCCGTACCGAATCGTTGAGATTAAATTTCCGACGGTGTACGCGAATTAACACCATGTTTGATTTCTAATAACGTGGTTAACAAAACCTCCTTACGTGGAACTTTATTTTTATTATGATAGTTAAAGCGATCTTTACCGACCGTATAAATCGCTCTCAAGCACCTCCCATATGCGAGGCTCCTAGAGGTTGAAAATTCCACTGAATCTCTTTTTGCGTTACAAATTCGCAATTTTATTTTGATCAATTTCAAAAATATTTGTTTTAATTCGGTACTTATTCGTTCAAAATTCGTACCGTTATAATAGTATATCACTAAAGGATTACCCTTGCGATCAATAAACCGTTTTAGAGCCATGATCGCGGAATCAGTGCTAAAACTGTGAGCTAGTTTTATATGAATGTCTCTAGGTGTCATACAGGTGAATAATGTTATTCCCTTCATAACGCTTTCATGGCTTCCGTGAAAAAGTTTTTCGTGATAAAATTTAATTAATAAACGAGAGAATGCTTCTTTAGCGTCTAAAATAATAGGGCTGCATTCAAAATTTTGTACAGAAAATTTTACTATCCGACTCCCGTTCCGGAGAATTCCCTGATCATGATCTTGAGTGGAGCTACTCTACTTTTTGCCATGATTGTCGCGATCTTAAATTTGCTATTGGGTAAACGTAACCTCCAATATGCAACTGCTGCATATGCTTTAGACCTCGTGTCGCAAAAAACGTGTAACTCCGTTGCTGATGGTTGCAAATTTTCAAGCTGTTAACATCGATTTATCCTGCAATGTTTAATCTTTTCAAGCTCACGTAACCAGTCCTTCCAAAATTGATATTCTTTTTCGCGTAGATTTTCATCCCAGTCAATACCACTCGACCAAATTTCCTGCATTAAGATTTTCGACTGGATAGTAAATGGTGTTAACAACCCTAAAGGGTAAAAAATCGACATGATGACCGATAAAAACTCTCGTTTTGTCAGAATTTTGCGACCGCTATATATTTCCGGATTAATTTTGTTGGTATTTACTTTAAAACATAATTCGTCTGTTGCGTTTAACTAGTGTAATCCTAATACTTTCTCCACTGTCGTGTCTTTGTCAACGGAAATAAGCTCATTTGATAACAAATCTGTACTTTCTTTTTTAATAATCATCTCACAATTATAGTATGCGTTTGTTTTTTTGACTTGACTTACTCGGTTTATAAACTCCTTCTGTGACTCACAGCTATCCACTTAGACATTAGCCAACCCCTAACGCTTCAATATCAAAGTACAATTTTACTTGTTTATCCATGTTTTCGTTTTCATTCCTAACTTCAAAACTTTTGTTATCGACATTGAGTGTATTTATCTGTATGACACTATCTTCATTTAATTGGCTATGAATCGCCCATACCAATAAACAACGCGGCACAACCTAATTTTATTCGTACAACACACGAAACTATCGAGAAATTAATTACAATGCATTTGCCCTACCAATAAATCTGGAGCCTCGTGATAGGGATCGACATTTATTCCCATTTTGATTTTACAAAATTCACTTAAATCTAAACTTAAATGTTGCATTGGGAGTGCTAAATTTTCTACAATTAAAACGTTACAATTAAACGATTTAATCTCTCCGATCCCGGCTAGTTTCACGTTTGTTGTCAAAGTAAGGGCACTAATTTCTTTTATTATTCTTGAATTTATCATGGTAACAGAAGATCCTTCGTCTAATAAAGCATAAATTATTCTTGATGCTTTTAACCGACTACACAAACAGTTACGATCTTTAACAATGTGCCAAGCTCTAGTGAATCCTTTTTTGACTGAATTGCAGCATCAGTCTTAATTAATTCAGATTTTTTTTCAAACGGCACGTCAGATTTATTTAATTCGTCTGAATGTAATAATACATGGTGGTTAGAACACAGCAGGGTTTTTTTTGCTTGCTTCGCGAGCGTGACCTTCTTTTAAACAAACAAAGCACAATATTTGCGTTCACGCAAACTTCCAACGCATGAAGAGCTTTCATAAGATCTCTACAATCTTTGATAATATGATTTTCTCGTGAGCATAAGCGCAACGTCAAGGTGTTGCATTTTCACTTACATGCGTAGTAAACACTGTGCTTTTATGAGAACGCGAATTGGAGTATGCGACGATCGTTTAGTTTTGTCTCGATTTGGCTCGCTCGATTGTACGTCGAGAATGCCCGCGTCAAGAGCCATTTCAGCCTCTTGTAAATAAAATTAGAGACCTTCTCTAAATCTGTTAAATCCGTGGATGACTCGTTCACAAATCTAGTATAATTGTAAAGCATCGAGTTTGGCAGCTTCCGTAAACTAACCTCGTTTGCAAGATCAGTGCTATTTAGAAAGCCTTTGTCTTTCAAAGCCTTAATAGCATTTACGGCCTTTCTCAAGTTCGCAGCAAAATCCACAAATTCAATTTTATACGGTTCTATTTTAGGCAAACTCCGAATTTTTTTTACAATTTTCCATAAAATTATCGGCGAATTTCCAAACCGAATTACTAGCATTTTCATAATTTTCCCAGTACTATTACCTCCCGCAAACAAGGTTTTAATGGCGTTTCGCGCATATCCTTTTAGAGCATCGTACAAACGCATTACATTTTCGCGATCAGAATATTTACCTAACTTGGTGGAACTTTCAAAAACATCTTAAAAACGAACCCAATCGAGTGGATCACTTGAGAAGAAGGATAAGTTTTTTTGCAGAAGTCATACGATTTACGTAACTTGAATTCCCATGGTCTAAAGACGATTCCTTTATTCCATTCAAAGTGTTTACCATTATGCCAAAAAATCGTCCCGCAAGGATCTCACTCGAATGGGTAATTATAATTTCTTTAGAGTTTTCGCGCGCAGTGCTATAAGCAAAGGAAATACGATTAAATTCTGACGGTCGGTTTCATCCTCAGAGAGAAAAATAGGTTCCTCTACAATCACGTCTTCGTCTAACCTCGCGTTATCTTCAAATTCGAAGGCTGCTTCCGGAATCGTGAAGACTCGAAACGGAATCCGTGAAGTAGTCGGCGTTGAAACGTGTAAAGTTGAAGCTAGTAGAACTAACGTCGCGCGATGGCGCACTGCCGTTGCTGCCACCGCTACTGCTTGCAGCCGTCGGTGATGAAATTCGCGGCGTGCGAACACGCACAACTAACTGTTCCGATCGCGCTCAAAGAACAGTGACAAAAATACAATTGACAAAAAAGGAGTCTTTAAAAATTGGTCTTAACTCTATCACGGTTTAAGAAGAGTGAGTCAATTTGTTTTTTCTTACCCTTCTCTTTTTTTCCCGAGCGGCTATCGTCTTTTTTTGTATTTCCTCTTTTTTTTATTTAAAACAAATCTTAGCAACGAGCGTCTCTATGGTTCCCGTCCGCGGGAGCACCGGCGGCTGCTCCCGCCCCGTACTCCATCTTTTATCGGTGACTATCATCATCGGTGGTGGAAATGAGCGGTCCCGTACGATTACCTATCATCTCTCGAATCGCCGTACACGCATTGCCTACGCAACGATCATATTTTCTTTGTTGCGCTGAGACGCTTACCTTCCGTCTTTCTTCTTTAGCCGCTCGAAAAGAAAAAGGTTTTACAACTTTTTTTACTAACTTTTATTCGAACAACTATGCGTAAGTCGACTTGTCCTTGGGCAGGGACAGTTGGTGCGCCTCCATTTTTGTCCGACTGTCGTCTGCTGACTACCGTAATGGATGATACCAAGTGAATTAAAATAATATAAAGTTATCGATATAATAAACAAAAAAAGAAAAAGAACTTGTTTACCATATATTGTACAGACTTTAGAACATCTGAATAAAACATTTCAATCTATACAGGGTGTTCGAAATGTTCCGGACCCCCCCACTTATAACATAAAGTAAGCATTTTGGAAAAAAATGTTAAATACAAAAGTTGTTAAGTTTTGAAGGTTGAACTAAATGATGACCTTGGATTTGTTATTGGTTATCATTTTCAAGGTCATTTAAAGGTCATCTTCAGTTTTTTAAATAGGGACCCCTATTTTTTATTTCAGATTCTGAAAGAGCACAAAATTTTACATCTGGATATGTATCCACGTTATGGCTCAAAATGACCTACAGAGGTCATTTAGTGGTTAAATGATTATTTAGTAGCAGAAAGCCAAGAAATCCCGATTATTAAGAACTTTGGGTGTATTTGACGAAAAGAAAAAAAAAATTTCGTACTTTAATACTAAAGTACATAATTTGATTTTCTAGGACGAACTTTATGGTCACTTTAAAATTGGCCTTCATTTTTAAGGTCATTTGAAAGTTATCTTCAGCTTATTAAAAAGAGACTCATTTTGTATTCCGGATTCTGGAGGAGCATTAAATTTTAGGTCTGGAGATATGTACAATATCCACGTCATGGCTCGAAATGATCTACATAGGACACTTGGGGGTTATTAATTTCAAAAGCAAAATAATCTAACCGTTTTACATGAACAGTTTTTATTGCAATAATTTTTTGCAAGGGTTACGAGTTTCTACGCATGATTCATAGCATTTTCAGGATCGTTACTTGTACCTTAGAAGATTTTGCTCACTATTCTTTTTAGGAATCAGTTCATTTATAATTGTTAATTAACAATTGTTTACTCCTATTTACTTTTCTGTTTTCAAGAGTTAAGTGAAGTTCTCTTACTTCGAAATTCAGATAATTGTATTAATTTTCAATAATTGTACTTTTAATCGTAGTGAAAAATGGCACATCTTACTGAACGAGAAAGAATATCTTTGTTGATGATGCGAGGGTGGGGTGATCAAGTGAGAGGTTACAAACAGGTACAGCGTTTATTCAATGAAACATTCAGAGTTGAAGAAACAACCCTATTTCAAAAAGTACCGTAATTCGTACAATTAGACGTTTTGAAGAGACAGGTGGTATTAAAGATCGTCCTAAATCAGGTAGATCCAAATCATCGTCTAATGATGAAAAGAGCTTAGACGTATTACAATCATTTATTGAGGACCTCCATTGCAGCATCAGACGTTGTGCACAACAGCATGAAATGGGAGCTGCATCTGTGCACAAAATTTTGAAACTCAACAAATGGCATCCTTTCAAATTAAAGTTGGTACAGGAATTATCTGAAGATGATTTTGATAGAAGGGTAGAGTTTTGTGATGTAATGATGCAAATGATATCTGATGATCCTTTGCTCCTCAATAACATTGTTTTCTCTGATGAAGCCATGTTTGAGTTAAGCGGAACAGTGAACAGACATAATTGTCGATACTGGAGTAACATCAATCCACATTGGATGAGAGCGGACCACACGCAACTTCCTGAAAAAGTAAATGTTTGGGCTGGCATATTTAATGGAAGAGTACTTGGCCCTTTCTTTATTGAAGGTAATTTAAATGCTGCAATGTATGAAAACATGCTTCGAGACCAAATTATACCTGCTATACGGAATTTAAAGGGTGGAAATCTGGACGAAATTTACTTTCAACAGGATGGTGCTCCTGCACACTACGGTACTCATGTTCGCCGATATTTAGATGCAACATTTCATGATAGATGGATTGGGCGGAGAGGTACAATTGAATGGCCACCTCCGTCCCCAGACCTAACGCCTCTTGATTACTTCCTTTGGGGATACTTGAAGGATAAAGTTTATGTTATAAAACCACGTGGCTTGGATGAATTACGCCAAAGAATCACTGATGAAATAGACTTGATACCTCAGCAAATCTTGCGAAATGTTGTTGCAGCCTTTTACAATCGGTTAGCACATTGCCAAACTGTTAATGGGCAACAATTTGAACAGTTGTAAAAAGTTCCTGTCAACGACATTTTAAAAAAATTCAGTTTGGGCGAATAGTCCACTGTCTTGATTTAGTTAGCTGGGCCGCCGATAGTCCTGCCTTAGCTGACTGGGCCGCTAGTGTTCTTGTCTTAGTAGGCTGGGCCGCCGATGGTCTTGCCTTAGTTGGCTGGATCACCCATGATGTTACCTTAATTAGTTGTACCTCCCGTGCCTGAGCAATAAGGCTCATTTTGATTAGACATTTTTTTATTTATCATTTTCTCCCCCGAGGTATGTAGTTGTTGGGCCTAAGGCTTATTTTGATTAGACATTTTTTTATTTATCATTTTCCCCCCCGAGGTATCTAGTTGTTGGGCCTAGGGCTTATTTTGATTAGACATTTTTTTATTTATCATTTTCTCGCCCGAGTTATGTGGTTGTCTGGCCTAAGGCTTATTTTACGCCAGTGTCAATTACACCTTCTACGATCCTAATGCAGAATTTAGCGCTGGTGCAAAATGGAGAATTACAACTAGGAGGCTTAATTTGGAAAACTAAAGTTAACCTTCAAATGACCCTGAAAATCAAGGGCAATGTCAATTTAACGCCACCATAAAGTTTGTCCTGCAAAATCAAATTACTTTAGTATTGGTCAGATACGCTCAAAGTTCTTAATAATCGGGATTTCTTGGCTTTCTGCTACTAAATAATCATTTAACCACTAAATGACCTCTGTAGGTCATTTTGAGCCATAACGTGGGTACATATCCAGATGTAAAATTTTGTGCTCTTTCAGAATCTGAAATAAAAAATAGGGGTCCCTATTTAAAAAACTGAAGACGACCTTTAAATGACCTTGAAAATGATAACCAATAACAAATCCAAGGTCATCATTTAGTTCAACCTTCAAAACTTAACAACTTTTGTATTTAACATTTTTTTCCAAAATGCTTACTTTATGTTATAAGTGGGGGGTCCGGAACATTTCGAACACCCTGTATATATAACTATGAAGGTTCATGAATTTTTATTTGGCTTGTAAAAGGTCATCTTAATAATGCACTAGAATATTTGTAAACAATATAAATAGGTACAGACTTTTTTTTTAATACTATTCAAGCCTATTATAATGTAGTTAGATTTTTATAGAATAAAAATGTATCAATCAAAACCGTAAGAGGAATAACTGAAAAAGAAAATATTAAATCTATCAGTATGGTAGTAAGTGAATTTATCGAAAATATTTCATGGAAGATGTTTGAGATTTTTGTTGAAAGAATTAAGGTTCATGGTAGTTACAGTGGGCGGGGAATTTTAATGAAACAGCAAATGGCATTGACTGAGCTTTATTAAGATGAGTTCCGGGCATATAAGTGTACCTTAACCTCGAAATAGGGAGGTTTGCATATCTTAAGTGGTGTGTAGATTTTCAAGTGGATGAATGTTGAGCCGATCAGACAATAAGTGCACGTTGAGCCGGTGATGTAGGGTGAGCTAAGATAAAACCCTGGGGGATGAGCGGATTGAAAAAAACCAAAAGCTTCTTGGATAAGATGCGAGCAGAAAAAGGCGGAACTTACGCCAGGGCGCTATCTTAGACATGGCTGCAACGCCAGTCGATGTGGCAGGGGGCACCTTCGAGCACAGCTACAGTATTTTATTACAAGTTACAAAACATAAGTGTAATATTCATGTACGTTCAACTTAAACCTTTATATACTCTAAATATGTTTAAAATCAAATAAAACCTGAATAAATAAATTATCTCCTAGAGTGAGGCGATGATCATATGTAACATTCGATATCATCATCACCTCCTCATGCACCTGGGTTCGAATCCAACCTGTCGGCCCAATTTTTTTTTCTTACTATTTGCTGTAATTAATTAAATGAAATGATTATTCAAAACTAATAAGAAACAATGAGAATATATATTTTGTGAATTAAATGACATTGTTCATAAATACTAGAGTAACCTTTTTGCAATCTTGCATGGAATATTTCTACAAGCTTTTGAAAAAGTTTCTAGTAACCTTTAACAGAAGCTTTTTAACAGTTCTACACTGAGAGAAAAATTAGGGACTTACTGCTGGTGAGTGTAGCATGGAGTATTTCCTACGCGAGCGGCCTGGACTAGTTCCAAGTGCTGCCACCTATAATGCAGAAGCTCTACGGAATATTTGGCGCGGCAAGTCCAAGCAATATTTCAATAGCGCCATCCGCAATTATCGGGTCAGGCTTATGGAATCATTGCGGGTAATATATAGAAAAATGGTACACAGTGCGCTTCTGTTTCTAAATTTATTTTATTTATTACAAAATTTATTTTACAAATTGTACCTAGTAACTATCCTTTCACAATTATTTTTTTTAATATAGGTACAAGGAGGAATTATCGGAATATGAGAAATATTTATTAGTATATCATTTGAATTTATATCGCTTATAGATACATCACATGCGTGAATAAAATCATTAAAACCATGTTTATAAATATTTAATGTTAAAAAGAAAGTTTCATTTTTGTAATGAAATATATTTTTTACAAGACCAAATTGTATTCCATTACTGTCGAAACCTGTCACAAAGACTGTATTTTTTGAAAAAATTTTCCAAGAATTTTGACATGTTTTAAAATATTTACGGGTGTTTCAATTGTTAAGTGTGGGTCAAAACGGGCTAAAAGTAAGTGAGCATTTTCTAATTTTTCCATCGGACCTAGAATAATATTGTTCAAACAATTAGAATCATAATTTTCAACATAATAACAAAATTGCAATTGATTGCGTACAACAATTGCTAATGGTAAATTACGCAGGCACTAGTTAATTAATATTGTTGGGAAAACTGGTGGAATCAGAAACACTTGGGGTAGTGGTTAAGAAAGTAAAGTAATATATTTAGTAGAAACAAGACTACAATAGCTCACAAAACGCCCCAAGGGCTCGCTATGCGATGCGACTCCTTCAGAGTCCAGCAGATGAGTGGCCGCATCAGCGCGTGTCGCGCAAGGCGCTTACATGGGGATACTCACATGTGTGTGTACGTGAGTCGCGTGCTCCGGCTTCAAGTCGTAGCGCGCATGATATGTTTTACACGCAAACTTTGCAACCCTCGTGCATATTGTTTGTGGGTTGCATAACAATCTAGTTTCGATATTCATCTTGTGCAATGATAAATGTATACGGGTGTCAATTAAGTCCCGGGACGGCTGAATATTTTCAGAGGTAAAGTAATTCTGATAAAGGTCAAGGTCATTTCTTAAGTAACTTTCAACGAGGAATCTAATGGTGACATTCACTTTGACCTTGGACTTGACCTTGAAGGTTATTTCATGGTCAACTGTTTTTTATTAAATAGGAACCCCCATTTTTAAGACTGGTAATCGATAGAGCGGGAAATTTTACATTCAGATACGTAATTAAGTCAGAGCTAGCGTTTGAACTTGAGGGTTACTCCAAGGTTATTTACACTCCAGCAAGGTTCTTAGATATCTCTGAATATTTTTGCAATCGGTAAAGCTATTCCTCGTGTAACTTTCAACGAGGAACTCAATGGTGACCTTATACTTGACCTTGGACGTGACCTTCAAGGTTATTTCAAGGACACCTATTGTTTTTAATGGAAATCTTCATTTTTTACACTGGCAATCGATAGAGTGGGAAATTTCTTTTCGAAAATAGTATTTGACGTGATCTTTAGAAGGTCAAATCAAGGTCAATTTTGGATAAACTGTTAAAACATTGTCGTATTCAAACTTTAGAGGATTTATGAAAGACTAAATGTTTGAAAAAGTTTTGAAACCAACAACATCGACCACCTTGACTTTGAGATCAGCCGTTGAGTCGTTGTTTCTGGGTAACGCTAAAAGTAAGAATAAGGGCGATAGTAAGGTTATTAATTTAAAAAGTGCTTGAACTTTCAAATAATGTGCAAAGCTGATCTCAAAGTCAGGTGGTCGATGTTGTTGGTTTCAAAACTTTTTCAAACATTTAGTCTTTCATAAATCCTCTAAAGTTTGAATACGACAATATTTTGACAGTTTATCCAAAATTGACCTTGATTTGACCTTCTAAAGATCACGTCAAATAATATTTTCGAAATGAAATTTCCCACTCTATCGATTGCCAGTATAAAAAATGAAGACTTCCATTAAAAACAATAGGTGTCCTTGAAATAACCTTGAAGGTCACGTCCAAGGTCAAGTATAAGGTCACCATTGAGTTCCTCGTTGAAAGTTACACGAGGAATAGCTTTACCGCTTGCAAAAATATTCACAGGTATCTAAGAACCTTGCTGGAGTGTAAATAACCTTGGAGTAACCCTCAAGTTCAAACACTAGCTCTGACTTAATTACGTATCTGAATGTAAAATTTCCCGCTCTATCGATTGCCAGTCTTAAAAATGGGGGTTCCTATTTAAAAAAAAACAGTTGATCTTGAAATAACCTTCAAGGTCAAGTCCAAGGTCAAAGTGAATGTCACCATTAGATTCCTCGTTGAAAGTTACTTAAGAAATGACCTTGACCTTTATCAGAATTACTTTACCTCTGAAAATATTCAGCCGTCCCGGGACTTAATTGACACCCTGTATAATTCAACACGCCTCCTTATATTTATATTGCACATTCTTATTTTAAATTTAATAATTCTCTGAACTTAGTAATTTTTTCTTTACACAATGCTTTGGTGAATATGTCCGCAGCATTATCATTCGTATCAATCTTAACAATTTCAATTTCTTTTTCTCTTACGCTTTCGTGTACATAGTGATAGTGTATTTCTACGTGTTTCGAATTCTTTGTGAAGTTCCCATAGTTTGCTATTTTTATTGCACTCACATTATCTTCATACACTTTTACAGGTTCACTTAAATTAATTTTAAACTTTTAATTATTCTATAATATATTTCGTCTTGTCATATCTGTCTTGACATATGACGTTTCTAAAGCAGACAACTTTACGTTCGATAGACAGTCAATCTATTTCTCTCGCCCGCTCGCCATCTTCCGCCGCACTCAGTGCCTGCCGGCCGAGCAACACGTACTCGCCAGCTCGCGCATCTCCGCCGTCGCTTGAACCTCCTCGCGTCCCCGCGTCTTCGCGATCGGCCCGCGTGTGTCCGCGTAGTTGGTGTGTGTGTGTGTGTATAGTGTGTATAGTGTAGTGTACGTGTGCGTTGTCAAAGTCCTCGCCGTCGCCTCTGTCGCGGGGCTGTACACGATAGCGGTCGCGTGCTCAGCTGAGCGGCCACATCGTGTTCGGCTACGAGGATAGGGCGACTTTCAACTCGTCTTTTTTCGCCGTTTATTAGCTGCATGCCAATGAATTAAATTGCAACTATGCTTATTTATTTATTTAATATATAATTGTTATGTGTAATGTGTTGTGTACTTACTCATTGGAGTTTAGATTTTTAATAACCACCAGGAATATAGGAATCATCTTCTGGGAGGCTTCTCTTTCTTTTGGCTTGACGTGCCTAAAGAGTTGCAGCTGCAGTTCGTCGTTCAGCATAAAAAATCCTTTCTTTGTCAGTTGCCTTGGCCCACTGAACAGCTGCTTTTCCTGGTGATACGTCAAATCTTCTCATCAGCTCCAGAAATGCCTTTTTTCCATCGTTGAAGCAGACAACAGCAATATAAACTCCAATTTTAAGGATTGTCAAACCACTGAAGTGTGTTTTTGGAATCAATCTCCAGACTGACTGAAACTCTCGTTGTTGTTTTGAGTATATCCACCAACACACTTTTCAAGTAAAAGTTTATCCGTCAAGTCTGTGTATATTGGTTTTATAACTTCCATGATAGCTGGTGGAATGCTGGAAGTGTGTTTAAAGTTCTTCAGTGCCTTCTTTGTTCCTGTGGCTTTTATCCGCTGCCATTTACACCAACTCTGACTTCCAGCAGGACAAAGGTGATGTTGTGGATCGTCGTCAGTTGAAATTTTGTGATAATAGGTAGCCCAGATAGCATTTGACATATCCTCAACTGAATCATTGTGTTTCCTGATCGCATTTCCATAGTAGCTGGTCAACTGGTCAATCACTTGTGCTGTAAGTCGACCTTTGCCTCCAATTTTTTTCTTATCAGCAAGAAGCGTTCCAGAGTAATGTGATTTTAAATTTCTTAAACGGGTTCCCATTCTCTTTTGCACGTGGCCAACACATTCCTTTTTTTGCACAATAAAATCTTCGCCATAAGGTTTGGCTTCACACACTGCTTTGAACACTTTTGAGTCACCATCATCAATATAGTTTTTGTATTTTATTCCATAAGTATCTACTTCCATTTTTCCAGAGTTACCTCCAATTAAAATAAATTAAATACGTTTTATCACAATAAATTAAGAAATTTTTTTAGTTTTAATCTACCTTTATGGTTAGCCGAGCAATTAGGTTCATGTGTAATCCACCATTCTTTATAGGATTCAGTATCCTCTTCTGGATGCTGCTGACAACCCCGGTAAAAGCTTTGCTTAGGTGCAACGTCGATAACCTTTCCATTTTCATAACGGATTAGGCTTGAGAAACCTTGCAGTGAAGTGAAGCCTCGCTTTCTCCAGGATCCATCGCCAGATACATTGCTGAGGACTGAATTAGAATCATTACATTGCTAAAAGAATATATAAAAGTAATGTATAATCAATATTTCAAATCAATATTTTGAAAATATCTAAATTTCTTACAATGTATTAATTTTAAATGTTAATAATTTATACATACTTCTAGAACAACAGCTGATCTCATAGACTACTTAGCTTCTTTTGATGCGATTTGAAGTTCACTGTTTATAATGTCATAAGTACTATGAACAATAGGTGAAGGTAAATCCATTGCACCACAGAAAGTTTTCAAACCACTTAACCCGTATCCAAGTATTCTAACTGCTAGTACACTGCGTTTGTTGACTTCATAGGCATTAGATGTTTTTCCTATTTTTCTACTTGTATTGATAAAAGTAGTCTTTTTACAACGTTTACAAGTAATTTTTATCTGCGAGCCTAGACCACTGGCATCCACTTCAAAAAATTCCACAGACCCATGGCATGATTTGCAACATAAAAATTCTTCTAATTGTGGAAATAGAATAGAGATGTCAATTATTCTATTTTGTACATCACTATTAGTCACTTGAACAGATGTTGTGCTCAGTTTTTGGCTCGATTTTGATATTTCTACATTAGATGCAGAATAACCAAATTGTCCATCCTTGCTCCGACTAAAAACTTTCTTTTTCTTCTGCCTTCTACCAAATTTCCTTTTTTTATAATCAGATGGTCCTGGCAACCTATTTCTTGAATCAGGCTCCATAGTATTGTTATAAAAAAAGAGCCACTAATTTACACAAAATTTTAATATTTTGAACTGAAATAATTTGATTGATATCGAAATATCTAGCAGGTTTTCTAGGAAAAAGAATTCGAATTTACCACTGTCGGTGAATTACAGGTACGTAATATACGTATAATATACATATGTAACATTTTTTATAATACAAATGCATTTTAGAGGCTATA
This sequence comes from Sycophila sp. Sp_5, assembly GCA_018906775.1. NCBI lineage: Eukaryota > Metazoa > Arthropoda > Insecta > Hymenoptera > Eurytomidae > Sycophila > Sycophila sp. Sp_5. Next base: position 55,607 of record JACCID010000454.1, read on the forward strand.
TGTTGTTTTAAATGGGCTGTGTATATAAATAATATATAAATAATTAAGTAGTAAATATAATTTTTAAAAATTTCATTTTTACAAAAAAATTTTTTTTAATTTTTTTTATTATAACTTAGAAAAAATTTTTTTTGGTAAAACTAATAATTGTAACGTATTCTAAAGTAAATTTCCTATCGAATAAGACGATAAAAAAAAATCGATTTTAACCCAGGCTGGCCCCCTTCAGTAATTTACACTATAACTTATATCAGGTCGAGTACCTGAACTTTGTGATGCGGGGTACTGCGGGGTACCCTCGCGTCGTCGCGAGCTGGCGCGAGCGGGCGCGAGCGCGGCTTAGGTTAGGCTAAGCCGGCGCGCGGAGGAGAGATTGCCAGGTGGGCAATCTCGGGAGATTCTCTCGAGCCGTCAGCGAGGACGGACGCGTGTGCGTGCGTGTGCGAACGGGGTACGAATAAGAGAGTCGAGAGGAAGCCGTCCACGTGAAGGAAGCACGAGGTAGCAGCCGAGAACGAGCGTAGGCTGATACGGTTGTAAGTACCGCCCGTAGACTGTGTTGCGAGTGCGGGCGTGTACGCGGCGAGGGGTCGAGGAGCGCCTCGACTCTAGAGCGGAAGTTTTCGTTCGTCGAACGCGGGGAACGTTTCCCCCGTTCTTTCTCTCTCTCTCTCCGTAGATCGCGATCGCGGACTCTCGTGCGGCGAGAGTCGCGGCTCTCGTAGAAGAGCCGCCGCGTAATTCGACATCGGAACCTCGAGCGCGGGCTCGAGGCCGAATTCGTTGTACATTGCGTGGAACGGGTAAGCGACCCGTTCCCTCGTATGCGTGCATACGTGTGTGTACGTGTAGAGTAGGCAAGCGGCCTGCTCTCGGACGCAAACGTTTGTTTACGTGGAGCAAAGTCGTGCTCCGCGTAAACACCATCGATCGCGGACCGCGCGATCGGCCGGCGAATTCTCGACGCGGCCGAGAATTTGTAGGAGCGCGCGCGCTTGCGTTTGCGCGCGGCTCCGTTCGGCTTTACTCGGGCGCGTTAGGAGCATTCGGCTCGCGCGCCCGACATCCACTAACTTCTCCGGGACGCGACTATTGTAATTTACTTTGCAGAGGCAATAAAGGCCTCGGATCTATATTTTACTTGCTCGCGTCATTCTTTCGGGTAGTCCGCGGGACTACTCGACAAACCCTCCTCGTCCCCAACCTCCCGGATACCGCCACTCTATCGTAGAGCTGAGCGGCCGGCATCGGCGATAGTCCAGGAGGACGACAGCCACGCGAACGCGAGGAGCGCGTTCGCGCAACAGCACGCGAGTACAAGAAGTGAGAGTACAGGCGTACTCTCACGTTGTATACGGGCCGCGGCGAAGTGTATTCGCCGTCGGGTGCTCGCGCGCACCCCGAGGTAAGGACCTCACGGGGCACTCGTGCGTGCCCCATTGCACCCATCTCGCGGAGGCAGGTCTCCTCCGCGAGGTGAATCAGTCAAGGATAACCCCGTTACAACTGGCGCCCATTAACGTGTGCCCTGGAGGGAAGGACCGCGGCGCGACGAAACTTAGATTTTTTTTTTTTGCGAATTCTTCCAGAAGCAGGAGAAGCTTCGTGGGTCAGCCACTAGGTGGCGACGCGCTTTTTCACAGGGAGTGAAAAAGCCGCGAAATTTGAATTCGATTTAAATTCTGGAGGTCGTGCGTGCGCGCAATTTAGGAGGAAAATTGAATTTTTCTCCATCCCTCGGGCGAAAGTACGAGGTTTCGCCTTTTGTTTACGCTAGAAGAAGGAGCATTTTTAGCCACTGCATGTGCGTCATTTGTTTTAAATTCGAAAGCTCTGTCAGGAAGACTTTGAAAGTCTAACCCCTTAAAGTTCGGTTCAATTCTAATAGCTAATAGACATTCATCAAAGAAAGTTTATGTAGATAATTAGCGTCCTTTAAATAATTTATATACCACAAATGTGCAGGTTGTGTTTGTAGTCGTATGATTTTCGATTTATCCCGCTTATAACGCAAATAAAATTCAATCCCCTTGCTAGCTTTTTTAATTATCAAAAAGAATGCTAATCAACCGTACACTTAAATTAGAACATTATATTGAACGTTATTGAAAATGTAGAAATAAATACGAATACAGTAAATTGGTTAAAAAAATTTGCATTAAATATGAAAATTCTACATTTAAAGGCAATATTGTTAACAATTTTTGTTGTGAAATTATAAAAAATGATTGTAAGGAAGTTGACATAAAATTTGTGTTTTAAAAACAAACAATTACATTTTTATTAATTATTTACTTTACAAATATTACGTTTATTTTGCTTGTTTATGTATTTTCGATGCCCGCCCCCAACCAGCAGCACTCGCTACGCTCGTGCTGCAAATGTTGGGCGGGCATCAAACATATATAAACGCGCGATAGGTACAATAAAAAAATATAAGCAGAATATTCTAAACGAACCCGTGGCGAAAGTAAAAAGATGGCTGCGCAGAACAACTGCCAGTTGAGGTCAGTTTAAAGGTTAGAAATTGATTATTTTACTATTTTCTAATCAATAATATAACCGTACTTTCGCCCGGGGATAGAGAAAAATACTATTTCTTACACGGGAGAGAAGTGGAACTCATGCACGGACGTGTATGACGGCCTCGGCTTCGCCTCGGCCGTCCTACCACGTCCGTGCGGAAGTTCCATTTCTCCCCCTTGTAAGAAAATCTACTATTCTTTTAGAAAACGGAGAAGGAAAAATCGGGGGATTTTTCCACTAGTAGATTTAGGTGGAGAGAGAGAATCGCGCGTGGCGGCGAACGTTCCTTCAAGTGAAGGAACGTCCGAAAAGGTGAATGAGTGTTATTTTTGCCATCAGATTTATTTGAAAAAAAATTTATTTTTATTTTTGTTCGTGTGCGTACTAATAGCTCGAACAGACAGTCGCACATTGCTTCTGTCAAAAAATTTTTTTTTTTCTTTAAAATTCTTGGAGTGATGTCGCAAAGCAAACAGTTGCAGCCGTGCCCTGTTTCTGTTTAGAGGCTTCGCGATACTGGAACTTACGAGGAGTTCCGGATTTGGATTGAATTAGCGAACGGTCGCAGCCGTGCCCTGCTTCCGTTCAAGACGCTTTTAATCCCTGAACACGCGGGGTGTTCAGATACATTCGACAGCATTCAGTCGCAGCCGTGACCTGCTTCTGTTTCGGGGAGCTGTCGAGTGAACACTCGGAATTTCAGTAGATTCAAGGCAAGAACAAGCACAGCATTCACATTTTCGGAAAGGGAAACTTTCGAGTTAGCTAGTTAGCTAACACTTGTAATTTACAAAGATTGTAATTTACTAACACCCGAAACACGTGTAGGAGAAAATTCTAGGTAGAATTTTTTCTGTTCAAATTGAACTCAAAAATTGAAAGTTTTCGAGGAAAATTCATTTTCTCGTTGAATTTGGCAGCGAGAATTTCCAGTAGAATCGCGTAAAAATAAGTGAGTATTTTTGACGCAGATCAAACGCGACTGTGCTACAAACGGTAGGCAGTCGTGGAGAAATTCTCTGGAGCGTGTTTCGGATCGAGAATCTCCCACACTACACAGTAGGCGTAGTTGCGCCGCCAATCAAAAGGGCCGTCCCATAAATTGTTTCGCGTTTTTGGGACAGAGGGCAGACCTGTACACAATCAGGTGAAGATGGAGTACAGAGCGGAACCCACGGAACGGGACGTCCAGCAACGGCTGCTGGCGATCCCGACTGCTGAACAAGACGACAGGAGATCGTCCTTGCACGCAGACTCTGTAGTAAGGGATACTACAGAGGAACAGGTCGCTGACCTACAAACACTGCTGGAAAGGATTCAGCAGGCGGTCGAAAAACACAACGTCAGATACAGAAATCTGACGTACACGGTGACGACCCAGGCGAAGACCATCGCGACCCTGACGAGCAGGGTAGACCAGCTAACTCGAGAGGTTGAGCAGCTGAGGTCTCCGATGTCAAACACGAGGTTCGACATTCGGCAAAACGACTGGCAACGGGAATGTACACACCCAAGGCAGTCATCGCCAAGGGTCGAATCCCAGGAGACGTTCACGAGGAACTATCCCACATTCGACTGCAATTTGGACGACACGCCGGCCGTCCAGAACAGACAAAGGAGATTTCCGTCACGTGAGATAAGGACGTGGGCGGATTTCACCAACGGGAGGACCAATGGATATCAGATTGGCTCACCCAACAGCGATAGGAATCGCACAGGCAGGGGTCACGAGGATCCTAGCCACACAGCCAAAGCGGTGATGCCAGAGACGGCAGACAAACCACAGGACAGAAGGACAGGGGTGTCTTTCACGGAGGTAGCGGCAACGGTCGTACCGACATCAGCGGAACAGAAGAACCCCGAAGCTCCAATAACTGGCGTCGGACTTCAAAACGTCCTGAATTTGATAGCGAAACAGTTCAGCTCGCTATCAAAACAAAACGAGGAAATCGCGAAGGCGCTTCGCGAAAAGAACGCGAAAAGGCAGAGGGGGGAAAGCAAGGGTGCTTCCTCCTCGACGAGCAAAGACGGTCGATCCGGAAAAGATAGCACAACTTATAGAGGCTGCAGCGGGAAGGATGGCCCGAAAAGCGGACAGGCGAAGGAGCCCCTTCGTTGCTACGGATGCAAAAAGAAAGGGGTGATTCGGGCGAAATGTCCGAATTGCTCGCCCGAAAACGGACAGCGGGGGGAGTAGGGCTCTCAACTGCTCCCCCAGACGCAACCGAAGCTTGTCAGGAAGCTTCGGAGATAACCTCCCAGGGAGTCAGCGGTGCGGCACAACCGGACGTCCCTACGGAGGAATTCCTGGAAACCAGAGGGTGGTTACAGGTGGAAGTGGAGGGTTCCCACTTCCGCGCTCTGTACGACACAGGCGCATCGGTCATGATGACGAGACCGACCGGCCTGCAGTTGAGAACTGCATGCGGCCAAACATTTATGCCAAGCGAGCACGCAGGGGCTAAGCTTGCTGACGGTAGCACAAGCTTGACGATGAGTTGTGTTCACCGTCCCTTTAAGATAGGTGGCATAAGTAGGTAGATCAAGGTGTTGATCATCCCTATACAGGACGTAGATTGTTACTTGGGCACGAATTTCACGACTGAATTCGGCTCGAGACACAATCCGCGGTCCAACCAACTGACGTTGGTAGACGACAACGTCAGGGTCGACCTCCAGCTGACATCGGTCAGGGAGGTTGACACTGTTCCAGTCGGTGCAGTAGGCATAGGCCGTACGACCGAGGAACAGCTGGCACAAGTGGAGGCACTTGTGCAGCAGCTGGTCGGCGAGGAGCCGACCACATTTGGGTGCACCACGAGGGTGACCCATATAATTGATGTGGGAGATGCTCGCCCCATCAAGAAGCGCTATTACTCGGAGTCGCCGGTAATAGAGGCTAAGATGCACGCGCAGTTCCGAAAGGTACTGGACGCTGGCGTCATCACACCATCCACGAGCCCATGGCCAAGCTCGGTCGCGATGGTAAAGCAATCCGGTGGAGGATACCGGATATACATCGACACGAGGTCGAAAACGTTCGAGGAGCATCTCGAACACCTTCGCAAGATATTAGGCCGTCTAAGGGAGGCGGGCCTAATTATCAATCGGCAGAAAAGCCACTTCTGCCAATGCGAAGTCAAGTACCTGGGTGCGGTGCTGAACCAAGAAAGGTTCCGCCCCGATCCAAAGAAAATAAGGCCGGTACTGGAGTACCCGGCGCCGAAGGACGTGAAGCAGCTAACACAGTTCTTAGGCAAAGCATCGTGGCATAGGAGGTTCCTGAACAGCCTCGCCACGATGGCCAATCCGCTTACGCAACTTACGGAGAAGGAGCGTAAGTTTGAGCAGCGTCCTCACACCTGCCGAGAGGACCTACAGCGTGACAGAACGAGAGTGTGTCGCTGTAGTATGGGCGATAAGGTTTCGCCTATACATCAAAGGCTACACTGTCTGAGTAGTCTTGGACCACATCTGTTGGCGATGGCTGCGCACACTGAGTGGTCCAACAGGTCGATTAGCATGGTGGGCCTTGGAGCTGCAAGGTCACCAGTGCTTTGTTGAGCACAGGAAAGGTGCGCTCAACAACGTCCCAGATGCCCTTTCTCGTATGGACGAGGAGGAGGGCGGGGAGACACCAGTGGCTGGTGTCTCATGGACAAAGGACTCAAAGATCCAAAGATGGAATGGGTCCGGGGTAGACGGTTCTACTCCAACGACGAGATGTTCCTGAAGAAGACGAGGACATCGAGACCAACGCCCGACCTCCGGGGAAGGCGGGAGTCGTGTGGATGCGCCCACGACTCCATCAGCAGGCGCTGATGAAGAGAAGAGCGTTGCCAGCGGGCAAGCGTCTCAGACTGGAAGCGCCCAGTCTAGAGAAGGAAATGTGAAGCGACAACGCGGAAGACCGCGAAAGGCGTCGTATACGTCGGGGACCGGGTCGTCTACCGAGTTCTACAGACAGGATTGACTTAGGGAGCCATTCCTTACAATTCCTTTCTTCTTTCCATCCTTTCCCCAAACGGAGTAGTTGGAGTTGGAGGAACGAGTCGTAGGACTCTTCCCTGGAGAGCGCCGGGGACAAGGCGTTTTTCCAAAGTGTTCGGCGTGCAACCGCCGCCGGAACCAGCCAGAAGGGGGCACCCTGGAGGGGATCCCCGAAAAGGTTGAGGAGGTTGGGGCGAGGCCCAACCACCACCCAGCAAGCATGCTGGCAACCTGCTGAGCGACCAGGAGGTCGTTCACCACGACGTGATGAGCAGCGCGGCTGCCCACCGTCTAGCGAGTGGCCAGGAGGCCACCCGCAAAGAAGCGATCGGAGAGAATACCGATCGTTGTGTACGCTGGCCCCGAGGCTCGGAGCCGGGTACACAGGGCATCCCGGGGTCACTGGAGATCGCGGGAGTGCCTAAGGAAACAAAATGGTGTTTCGTCTCCGTTTCAAAGAGGAGTGCGTCGAGGAGTACGTACTCCGCCACAAACGGTTTTTCATATCCGTTGTGGGAAGAGCCCACACAAAAGGACAACGCGCGCGATGAGGCGCAAGTCCTGGTGCGTGCGTCTGCGATAGTGGCAGAAGCGCAAGCCCGACGGGTCGGCAGACTGGCCAAGAGACGTGCCGTGCCGAGTCCCGTCACCCATTGTACGTGAGAGCCAATGGCTTCGTGCTCTGCACGTACAAAATCACGACGAGGTTCGTGGTTAGTTTTTTTTCTCCTATCCTGCCCCTTG
>JACCID010000455.1:0-62432 GCA_018906775.1 Sycophila sp. Sp_5
GAAAAATTCTAGTGAGAATTTTTTCCATTCAAATGAACTCGAAAATCGAAGGTTTTTGAGGAAAATTCGTTTTCTCGCTGAATTTGTCAGCGAGAATTTCAAGTAGAGTCGCGTTAAATAAATAGAGTTTTTTTTACGCATTTCAAACGCGACCGTGCTACAAACTGTAGGCAGTCGTAAAGAAATTCTCTAAGACGTATTTCAGAGAGAATCTCGCACTACACCTTAGGAGTAGTTGCGCCGCCAACCGAAAGGGCCGTCCCATCAATTTTTCCGTGTTTTTGGGTTAGAGGGCAGGCCTGTACTCAATCAGGCGAAGATGGAGTATCAGGCAGAACCAACGGAAAAGGACGTCCAGCAGTGGCTGCTGGCGATCCCGGTCGAGGAACTGGAAGAAACAATCCAGCAACTCGGACTAAGAACAGACGGCGACTGCTTCGAGCAGCGTCACCGTCTGTACAATTGGCTGCAGGGCATTTACACCGCAGCCGATTTCCAGGCGTGTAACTCCTCAAACGAGGAGGAGTTACGCACGGTCCGTGAAACATTGAGGAAGTCCTTCATCGAAGTGATTTGCATGGACAGGACATCCACTACCATACAGGACGAGAACTATAAAAAGGGCCGACCTCACCCTCTCTCAATTTATCAGAACAGCATCATTTGCCATTCTGAAGGCGACAAAGGAATTGGCAACGTAGAGCCAAGTCGCACACCGCCATCAAGGTCAGAAAATGAAAGGACCAAGATAGCGGGAGCGATGACGACAGTCAGTCGTCATAGGGTCAATCGCCGAATTTGGAATCTCTGTTACGAGATATCCAACAAGCCGTTCGAGCAATCGAACGAAAATACGACAGCTTGTTGAACACAAGTGTCAACCAGGCGAGGGCATTGACGGCTCTCACGATGAGAGTCGATCAGCTGGCTCACGAAAGAGACCAGCAACGGCCGCCGATGTCAAGTACAAGAATCGACGGCCGACAGATCGATACGCGAACGGAGCGGATAAATCCGTCGCAATCGACACCGCGCGTTGGATTCCAGGAGACGTACACGATAGACGAGCCTGGAATCAACGAAATACTGAATGGTGCGAACACCATCCAGAACGCCCAACGGCGAATCCCGCGACGTGAAATCAGATCGTGGAGAGATTTCACGAACGGAAGGACGAGAGAGCACATCGGTCCTTCCACAAGTGAATTAAATCACACAGGCAGAGGTCACGAGGACCCCAGCCGAATAGTTAGCCGATGGTACGTCACGTTCTCGGCTAAATAAGGAGAAGACGTAGAGGCTTTCCTTAAGAGTTTCGAGGACAATGCCCGAGCGGCTAAACTCAACGAGAGCGACATGCTGGCGTCGTTTCCGTGCGTCCTCAGAGATGTGGCTAGTATGTGGTACAGGAACTACAGCCGCGATTGGCAAACATGGGCAGATTTCTGTCAAGCCACTCGGCGCAAATGGGGCTGCGCCCACGATAGGCAAGAGCGCCTAAGAGACGACCTCAGGAGTCGTTACCAACAAATCGGGGAATCGAGCAGCCATTACATAACATGCATGGAGAGCATGTTATGTGAGATATCCCCGAGGATGACTAGGCTACAAGAGCTCGAGAAGATTTACATGAATCTTCTCCCAGAAATCAAAAGGATTATCAGGATAGACAGGTCTCATCTGCGAGGTGAAATCAGGGTAGACAGCCCCGTTACAGTACATATATTAACCATGTAGGAATATTTTGATGTTTCCAAATGTTTTCATAACTTTGAATTTAAAATTAATAACTTCCCATTTTTTTTAATTATTATTAATACAATATTATTGATATATGTGAGGTAGAAACGAAAATCATGTAACACGCATCGCGCGCGCGAAATTCCTAATACGGTAAACCGGAGCATGATGCCGACATATCTTATTTTTTTATAAACTTATTTCTCTGCTTTACAGTCGGAATCTGTATTACGAGCATTTGATTACTTTACCATAATATTACCGAATTTTCACTTTAATATTTAGTTCTTTTTCAGATTGTCGATTGTCAGATTGTAAAAATTTCCAAAATCATACCATGTGCCAGTGATCGCTGAAATCCTGGCGAGGCCGTCCGTAAATATCCATGGCTTGGAGGAAAGTCATTTTCCGCTAAAGCAACATGGTTTTAATAGTGGCTACCTCATGGCATGATTTTAGAAATTTTTTTTCTTATGCGGGCCAGTGATGGCTGAAACCCTGGCAAGAATGTCCGTGAATATCCATGGCTTGGTGGAAAGTCATTTTTCACCAAAGCAACATGGTTTTAAGTGTGGCGGCCTCATGGCATGATTGTAGAAATTTTTATTTTAAGTGGGCCAGTGATCGCTGAAAACCTAACGTGGCCGCCCGTAAATGTACATGGCTTGGTGGAAAGATATTTTGCACCAAAGCAACATAGTTTTAATTTTGGCGGCTTCATGTCATTAAGCAAAGGAGACAACTATAGAATTAAAAAATGACGGCGCCATTTGTAGTTTTGATAGCGACTAATCGCTGACCGTACGGACAATAATTTGTTTATGTTGACATGTCAATATTTATATTTATACCAACAAGACATGGCAACATCGCACATTCTTCCGGCTAATGGTGCGCCAGGATTGGTCACCTTTAATAGTTAAGAACTATTTGTAGGATAAACATTAAATTTTTTTCATTATTTTTCCCATGTACAGCTCGACACGACGATTCCAACGTATAATATCGTCAAAAGATATCAGAATACACCGTGAATAGTCTATTGATTTTAATACATTCACTAGTTTAATATGTTGTAATTGCCATTGAAAGTAGCTCCGAAATTTAGTGTTTGTAAGTTTTGTGAGAGGGAAAATCCTAGAGGCCAGGGGTTTTCACCTCTCTCCCTGTCACACACCCCCACTCGCGCCGCAACCCAAGGGCCTTCTCCCGCCCCCCCCCCCCACTCACCTCTCTGCCCAGCCGCCCCTCCGCAGCCTCCCCACCCCCCCGTTCCGCTAACGCCCCCCCTCCCCTCTCACCCCTCCCATCTTCGGTGCGTCTCCTCCCACACCATCCCTCTCGATATACCCTACTCAAGCTTACCTTCTCCTTCTGGTTCACTTTCTCACCTCTTTCTGCACCTCCTCCTGACCTCAACTCGTTACTTCAACACCGACATTCCGTTACTTACTTCGGTCCCAAACCCACCCTCCCCCTCCAATCCCCAATCAAACCTACGCTTCCCCGTGCCCCTCCCCCTGCCCCCCGCGCCCTCTTTCCCGCTAGCTTCCTTCTTTTGTGTCTTTTTTCACTAATCTGCCGACCCGCATGCTCCGACTCTCTACTCTTTTTCTCTTTCCTTGCTCCTATCTACTTCTATTTCCCTATCTCCCTCATTCGGTCTCTCTTTTCTCATACACCCTACTTCCCTCCCCTTCCCTCGCTCTTCTGCTCGCCTGACATGACAACTCCCCCACACCCTTTCTCCCTACATCACGCATTCTTTTTTTCAATTCTCTTTTTCCTCACCACCTCCTGGTCCTGCTTCGACTCCCCCCCCCTTTCAGCACCCTCTCTCCCTTCTCTCCCACCCCCGCCCACCGCGTCACCAGACCCCTCACCCTCCCCCCACTCCTCTCTCATACCCCCGCACTCACACATCTCTGCTTTCTCCCCCGTCTTTTCGTTGATCTTGCTTTCAGCTCATTACTCTCGCTCACGATTCTCTGTTCCTTTCGCACTATCTTATCTCTCTCTTCTTGTGCCATCTAGTGTCACTCTATGCCCCCAGCCCCACCCTCATATTTCCGCTCCCCCGCGCAGTCCACATGCATCTTCTCTTTTTGCCAGCTTCATATTTCTCCCCGCTTACTTCTCGCGTTTCCTTCCCCTCTCGCTCCCGATTACCATTTCCCTTATCGATCCCCTCCCAATCTCTGACCGAAACGACACAGCTCTCTCCCCACCAACGACGCCATCTACCGGAGGCACCTTCGCCAAGCCCAACCACCGCGCACACCCAACACCGCACGCCGGTGACCCCACAAAAACTTGCCACAACTTCCAACCCCGAACACACCCCCCCCTACACCCCCAAACTATATCCTCAAACTACCCACCCGAGCTACATCCACATCCCCTACCCCCCGACTATACACACACGCCGACAACGCCTAGGCACCCAGACCACAAAACTCGCACAACCCACCCCCACACCGAAACACACAAAAAGAATAAGATATGAATCACAACACGCCTGACTCGCCCACAACCTTATTACAACAAACCACCCCCCAACCCCACCTTCCCCCCACCACCCAACCCCACCCACCACACCACCCACAAACCAACAACGCCAAACCCAACCACAAAAACACACCATAAAATGCCTACCCGACCGCTACACACAAAAACAACAAGATCCCCATCACACTCACCATAACCCGCAGCCATACCACCAACCACGAATAACCCCCAGACAGAGACAACAACCACCCAACCCAATCCTCCAACTCAAGATCGGCCACCTCCCCAAACAATCTAGAGAAGAACATTGACAAATATACCCACACACAAACGCCAACAGATCGAAACCTCACACAAGTTAAAACAAAAACAACCCCACAAACAACCAACAACACAAACTAAACACACCCGACGACCCCACACCAACAAAAACACCATACACAACAAACCCCAAACACTTCAGACACATAACACATTAAAAAAACCACCCCAACCAACCCCAACCCTTTCCCTGAGTCCGCGACTTTCTACTCTGATCCACACACTACCCCAAACCCGCAAACACCCCCTAACCATAAAGTGCTCGCTCTCCCTTGCCAGCCCTTCGGCGCGACAACCCCCCAACTCACACAACCCATCCCGACTGCGTCATTTCCCCGACCACCCATGGACTGCAACGCCACACAGGCAAACAAGCCGGAATCGTTCCAATAAGAGACCAACCCATCTAGATCCCCGGCGAATTTGACAGTCCGGCACCGAAAAACACTCAACAACAACATACAGCTTAACTAACCGGAGAGCGACAAAAGACCGAAACTACACCCTGTCAAATGAGACAGTACGTGCGCGGGCGGCCCCCCACCAACACCTCACCGCCATAACCCCCACACAAAACATCACCCTCGTACGTCAAACCATAAAAACAATCGAATGTCACACCGCCCACCACGTCCACACTCATCCGTGATAGCATCACTAAAATCCCACACCATCCAAAATCAGCCAGATAGATCCGTCCAGCCTTCACTTACCTATTACCTATTCCCACACACCCTCCCTCCACCCACCCACTCCATCTCAACACAAGAAACCTGTATGAGAGTGTGCGCGGGGCTCACCGTCTCAAAAAAACTGTTCCGTCCTAACTAGCGACTTCTACTACTACTACTACTCCTCACTACTGGCTACTTTCAAAAAAAACTCTGTAAGGTGCGTCCGGCTGCTGAGGAAGCTTTCTGCTGAATGGCGTAGCGTCGCGACGACGAACACTTCCGTGACGCCAGCCCTTATTCCCTCTAACTCGCTCTTGCATACTCCCTATACTCTTTCTCTCTCGAAGGGTCGCCTCGTCGACTCGTTTCCGCCCACCACCGACGATACGAGCGACGATTGGCTGCACGACGTTAGCGCAGCCACTCAAGATAGTTTAGCGCCAGCGCGAGCGTGATTTAAAATCGAGCGCGGCGCGACGTAATTCTCGCGCGAACGTTGGCCGCCTGCTCGACTCGCCGAGCTCGTCGAGCAGCGCCAGTGACGTCACGCGCGTAGTCGACCGCTCTCTTTCTCTCCACGCTTCGCCGATCTCCCCTCTCTCTCGCACGCTTCTTTCTTTCTCTCACGCTGATACGCGCGCGCCAACTCGACTCGCGCGCCGAATCGCCTACTCGCTCTCTCTCTCTCTCTCGCACCAACACGTGCGCGCCGCCTCGACTCGCGCGCCAACTCGTGTACGCGCGCTTTCTCTCTCGCACTCGTGCGCATGGTCCGCGCTCGACCACGTGTTGCGCGAGGTCCGAGTGTATGCTTCCCAGGTGCGCGGCGCACCCTGGGGGAGTCGCGGCGCGTCGTTATAATCGCGGGTATTGTGTGTGTCTGTGTGTGTGTATGTGTGTGTGTGGGGATGTCGCCAGGGCTGCGTTCGCGTCGTCGGTGATCGCCATCATGGCGGCGCCGGTCCGTTGGTCCTCGTGGCCTCGCCGCCAGCCGTCGTGATACGCCTCGTCAGCTGCTCCGCTCCGTCGGCTGTTCTTGGTGCGGTCGCCTCCCGGCGGCGCGGCCTCGACGTAATCCTGGCGGCCCGAGTACGCTCGGGCGGACATCCTTGCACGCGCTCTCTCTCTCTCTCTCGCATGCATGGCTGGTAGGTGCGGTGGCGCGTCGTCCGCTCCACACCTGTCACTTTGGTAGGGCTACAGAGTGCAGAGAGCTCGACGTTAAATAATTTATTTAACGTCGACGCCTTCTCAGCCCTGAGACCCTCCGAGAGAGAGAGAGAGCCGAATCACTCGCGCGTTAAGAGTTGCAAATGCAACGTCACAGTTTAGTAATAAGAGCTTGACAGTTATTAGATTGACTCTATATTATCGATTGATTTCAATACTTCACGTGTTTTATAAAAATCAACTTATACAGGATGGACCATTTTAATCGCCCCACCCAAATATGTCGGAAAGTAAGGGAGATAGAAAAAAACTTTAAAGACAAAAGTTGTAGGGTTAGGAGGGGGACAAATGATGGTGACCTTGACCATGACCTTGAGGTCAAAGGTCAAGGTCATTTGAAGGTCAAACCGATTTTTTCAAATAGGAACCCCTATTTTTGACCTCGGAAATGGAAAGAGCAGAAAATTTTACGTTCAGATATGATTTTTTAAGGTCATGGGTGGAGGTCATTTGAAGGTCAAATCGATTTTTCAACTAGGAAACCCCACTTTTGATCTCGGAAATGGAGAGATCGGAGAATTCTACGTTCAAGTACGACCATGGTCAAGGTCATGGGTCAAGGGTCAAGGTCATGGGTCGAGGTCATGGGTCAAGCTGATGGACGCCATTTCGAACATTAACTTCGAGGTTAATTAAATAATATTTAGAATAGTGAATGTTAAAAATGGTTCACGACAAAGGCGGTCAGCTGAATGATCTTCAAGAATCAATTGTCAAGGTCATTTGAAGATCAGAGGATTTTTTAAATGGGAACTCCTATTTATGCTTGATTAACGTGAGTCCCCTTGCCTCTCACGGTCGGGGTGCTTGATTAACGTGAGTCCCCTTGCCTCTCACGGTGGTCAATTACCCTAAATGTTCGAAATGGCGTCCATTAGCTTGAAGGCATAAATTCAAACGCCTCTGGAAATGGCGAACGGTGTTGAGCAATATCTGTTTTGGTATAGCTGCGCATGCTCGACGAATACGTTCTTGCATGTCTGCTCTAGTCGTGGGTCATTCTTTAAAAACAACATTTTTTAAATACCCCCATAAATAAAAGTCAGGAGATGTGAGGTCGGGTGAACAAGCAGGCCAGTTAACTGGACCTCCTCGTCCAATCCATCTACCATTATAATATTGATTTAAAAAATTTCGTACGATTACAGTGAAATGTGCTGGTGCACCATCGTGCTGGAACCACATTCTTCGACGCGTTTCTAGATCAACATCTTCTATCAATTCATAAAACTGATCTCTTATTAAATGTAAATAGGAGTTCCCAGCAACATTGCCCTCAAAAAAATAAGGACCGATCAAATAACCGTTTACGATCCCACACCATACCATAATGCTCCAACGCCTTTGATGATTGACCGTTCTGTACCAATGAGGATTCTCATCCGACCAATAATGACAATTGTGCCTATTGAGTTCTCCGTCACTCTGAAATTTAGCCTCATCGGAAAAAAGGACATACCTAAAGAAATTGGATCATTCTCTATCATACGTAAAGCCCATTGGCAAAACTCAATTCGCTGTTGAAAGTGATTATCTCGAAACTCTTGAACCAACGTAAGGGGGTAAGCATGACACTTAAGGGATTTAAGAATTCTCAAAAAAGTTGATTTTGTTATGCCGATTTCTCTGTGAACGCGTCGAGAGCTGGTATGAGGATCAAGATAAATGGCAGCAAGAACAGTAATAACATTTCGATCATTCTCATCATATTCGTGGTTCCTATGAGTCAAGCGACTTATTGCTCTATGATCTGGGTGTCGTCTGTCAGGAAAGCGTGCAGTGTAAAGTCTTGCTGCAGCTCGATAATTATTACGACTTTCCCCTAAAATCATTATCATATCCACAATCTCATTCGGTTGATAGTCAGCCATTTTTAAGGGTGTTTTTTTTAATAGTACTGGTTTAACAAAACTTAAAAAATTTTAATAATAAAATATCGATTAGAATCTACAAAGCTTATGAGAAGAGTAAATTTTATGCTAGGATAAGCACCTCTGCATGGTATACCTTTACTCGGCATATCAGTCCCTTATTATGTGCCATGGACCGCTAGTTCGTGTACGAGCTACTCAGTTACTACATACTCCTGCTCGTATAGCCGCGTAGCGGATTCGCGATGAACTAAGAACGTGGCTTATTTCTCACGAAATAAGTATGCCACGTGAACATATCGGAGTAACATACATATTTCTCACGAAACTTGTATCTTCGGGGTTAATAGGGTCGAAAATAAGGTTTCCAGCTTAAAAAACCCTCTGACCTATCAATGACCTTGACCATGGTCGTACCTGAACGTAGAATTCTCCGATCTCTCCATTTCCGAGATCAAAAGTGGGGTTTCCTAGTTGAAAAATTGATTTGACCTTCAAATGACCTCCACCCATGACCTTAAAAAATCATATCTGAACGTAAAATTTTCTGCTATTTCCATTTCCGAGGTAAAAAATAGGGGTTCCTATTTGAAAAAATCGGTTTGACCTTCAAATGACCTTGACCTTTGACCTCAAGGTCATGGTCAAGGTCACCATCATTTGTCCCCCTCCTAACCCTACAACTTTTGTCTTTAAAGTTTTTTTCTATCTCCCTTACTTTCCGACATATTTGGGTGGGGCGATTAAAATGGTCCATCCTGTATAGAGACAAACGCTATAGAGGCCGCAGTGCTCCTCGAGCGCTCATTCGAATGCTCAGACTTGCCTTCAGTTATGCTTTCGTAAGAAAGTAATTACAATACTTTCATTAATTTTATATACTATATATAAGAAGGTTTATAATTGACAAAAAAAGAAAACTCCTAAATGAATTTAGTGCTTTTAAATTGCCAATAAAATTAAGCTCCCAAATTTCGTGTTGATAGATTTAGTAATAAGAGCTTTACAGACACTAGAATTAACTCTATGTTATCGATTGATTTCAATTTTAATTACTATGTGTCTTATACGATTTTTGTGTCGCTGATTTCGAATTTGGGATTCTTTTTTTGAGGTACCCTAGGCTTGACGCCTCGAAGACTGCCAAAACGGCAACAAATTAATCAAGTAATGTAGTGGCGGATCTTTAGCATGCGTCGCGTGATTTATTATACGAGCAAAGCGAATGCTACTGGACGGGTGGAGAATAGGGGCTTTTTTTGACTTATTTTTCCATTTCTATAGATTGACTACACGTCACTACAGATTTAAACGTACAGGTAATTTTCATGGTGCAATTTGGGTCCTTTTGCTACTCGCGAGTCGAGGGTGAGCGCCGACATCTATGCTACGTCTAGCTGCGGACCTGGAATGAAAGACGAGCCTTTGCATGTCGAAGTTTATATTACAGAGCTAATAGTAACGCTGCTGGGAATAAAGTCCTCCGTTTTAGTTAATTAGAAGATTTTATACTCCCGCGCGAGATAAAATAAGAACCGTTACATACTCCCTTCCTTTTGTTATTCCTGTCATAGCAAACATTATAAAAGAAATTCATTTCTCATTCAATAATTCAATACTACGCGCGATTATTATTTTATAATTTCTCAGTATCAGTTCACAAGCAATACATACTATATTAATTTCTATTTTGTATTTATTTATACAGGGTGTTCAAAAATGAACTGGCACCACTAGTATATCCGTGTTCAGAATAATATTCTAAGCTCTTTTTCCCTTTTGGCATATTTCGTAATTGTGGCTAATTATCGAGTTATGGTCAATCAAAAACTTCGATAATTAGCCAATCAGCGCTCTAGCTGACGCTGGTAGGCGGGGTTTACTCAAGCAGCATGGACCGCGCGGGGAGAGACATTCGGGGTTTATCGTCAAATCGAGCGCTGATTGGATAATTATCGTAGATTTTAATTAACAATAACTCCATAATTATCCCAAATTCCGAAAAATGCCAAAAGTGAAAAAGTGCTCAGAATGTTATTCTGAACACGGATATACTGGTCGTGCCAGTTCATTTTTGAACACCCTGTATACACTCCCCTTCACATGCTTTTGCCACCCTTCGGCAAAACTCTGGGAAGAAAGAATGTTTTATAGTATTGCGAAAAATTATCGGAGTTTCCAAATTCCGACGGCATTCATTTCTGTGAAGCAAAAGCTTTAGAAAAATACATTTACTTTGAAAAAAAATAAATTTCCTCTTTTTATTGACATTTAAAAACTAATAAAGTAAAAATTATAACTCTCATAAAACTCCGTATAGTTTTTGAACCGATTATCGCATCTCAAAAATCTCAACGGTATTTGAAAGTTTATGCTTTCAGCTTAAAAATGCGGTGTCGTACAAATTTATGCAATCATTTTTAACAGAGTTATTATCATACTATAGTAAAAAATTGATTGTTTTCTTCATTTCGAAATATCTCAAAAAATAATAATTCCAAAGAACATAGAGAATCGTCGGTATAGTAGAGCGCGGAAATTAAGTTAGGCATCCCCTTAATACATAGCTTTTATTATGATTATTCAATGGAATTAAAATATTCGTTCCCCAGAATGATAAATTTTGATTTTTTGGAATCCATTAAAACCGAAAAAAAAATTTGTATTCGGAAACCTTATTGCATTTTAAATTTATATTTTCACTTCAAAAAACATCTTTTCTTTTTTAGAATTTGTTTCTATCTTTATTATTTTTTGAGATATTTGGAAATGAAGAAAAAAATCAATTTTTTACTATAGTATGATGATAACTCCGTTAAAAATGTTCGTATAAATTTGTACGACACCGCATTTTTAAGCTGAAAGCATAAACTTTCAAATACCGTTGAGATTTTTGAGATGCGATAATTGGTTCAAAAACTATACGGAGTTTTATGAGTTATAATTTATATTTTATGACTTTATTAGTTTTTAAATGCTTGATTACTTGTATTTAAAATTAATGTTTAACTTGCTTAAATATTACAGGGTAAATTGAGGAATGTTGGAGAAAGTTTTCTGTCAATGGGAAATTCTAAGGGAGTTTTTTTTTGCTTGTACGTGGTCAGTTTCAAAAGAGCTAGGTTCGCGCGGGAGTCGCAAGTCGTAAAGTTTTTTTTTCTTCCTGTCCCTTTTGTCGCGTTCCTAGCCTGGGAAAGTTGAACGTACCTTCTCACTTTCTTTTATTTGGAATTTGTTTAGAATTTCCTTATATCTAGTATAAACGTTCGAATGCACGATCGTAGTAGCAGTGCGTTTACATGTATGTGTTTGTGTATGGAGGTATTCGCGTTGTAGACTTATTTATTGAGATAGAGTAGAAAAGAAAGAAAGAATTTGAGAATATCTGGGAGAGTCATTAGACGTCCCCCCTTATTTGGAAGGTTGCCGTATGGTAACTCTTCCAGGTTATCAAAATGAAATTGACTGAGTTTGACCCTTGGGGTTGACCTTTGGGGATATCGGATTGGATTTATGGAATTTCGGAGCTGAAATGCGATTTTCTCTCTTCGTTGGTTACGACTACTGACAGGAGCTCTGTATTTTTGACATCATGATTTACTTCTGGCTCTGGACCTTGTCTTCTTGTTGCCAGGTGTATTATTCGAAGTTACATTTACTGTTTGGAGTATTTCGCTAGAACGTTCGACTTCCTGTATTCTCCATACAACTTTCCTTTGTTAATTCGCAGATTGTTTCTGATTTCAGCCGGATCTGGTTGTCATTAGTATTTGTAAACGCGTGGTAATTGTAAAAAATCCCAAGTAAAAAATCCCAGGTTGTGTAGGTCTCTGAATACTGCCTTTCTGTGCGTCGGGTTTAATCGTGCGGGCAAGTGTAACTGGTCTTACAGTTGTCGAGTTGCTCTCTATACCGGATATGATTGTGTTGTATCCGACTTTAAGTACTCCTGTGGCATGCAATTCATCACACTTATCTCTCGACATTTCATCGATGTATTCTAAGTAGCCTCCTTGTACTATCGAGACTTCAATTCTACATTGTTTGACCTCTATAAGTTTGAATTTCGCTGTTTGTATCAGGCGTACAAAGACCTGTTTCTTTTTGGTACGCGGTTGTTCTATGTCGCAATTTCCTACGTCTAGAAGAGAAATTCTTGTAATAATGAGGCCTTTTGCCCCACAGTCATATCCGACGATGGTTTCGGCGAATCCTGATTGGATAAATAGCATGCTCGTTAATAATTTTGGCCGTGTCTGTAATCAATTTTTAGATATTATATAATTTTAATTTGTTAGGATGTTTCGAAAACACATTTTCATCGTCGTCTTCTAAAATTAAATTATTACATTCGGTTAATTCAGTAATTGTGTAAGGACCGTGATATTGGCTGTCAAATTTATGAGATTTAGGTTTGCGAATTACTAATACTTGGTCTCCTTCATTAAATTTAATGACGCTTGCGTTGTTATCGTAGTAATATTTTTCCGTCAAGTTTGCTTTATTTAAATTTTATGCTCCTAGAGTTTGTATTTCGTTTAGTCTGGTAGTCAGTTTAGTGACGTAAACCGTAAAAGTTTCGATTTTATAATCATCGGGTTCGATTGAAGAAAGTGAACGTGCGGGTCGTCCAAATACCATTTCGTAAGGCGTGAATTTAGATGATGCGTGTTCCGAGGTATTATAAGAGAACATGGCGTAAGCTACTAGCTTGTCCCAGTCCTCATAGTAGTTTATATCGTTTTTGAGGTATTAGGTTAAAACAATATGACTTCTCTCTAGTGAACCGTTGCTTTGTGGTAAATAACCGGATATGGTTACATGGTCGATTTTAAATATTTTGGCTAATTCGCGAAATACATTATTGAGGAAACTGTTTCCTTCATCTGTTAGGATGGATTTTGGTGCTCCGTAAATCGCGATGAAATTTGTAGCAAACGCGTGGGCAATTGTAATAGCTTTGATGTCGGGTACATGTATTGCAATGCAATATTTGGTTAGTAGGCATTGCATTGTTAGTATGTGATTGTTCCTTTCAGAGTTGTAGGTATTAGTCCAACTGTGTCCAATGCTATCTTCTTAAATGGCTCTAATGGTGTGTCCGTTATTAACATGGGCATTTTTGTTTTTACCCGTGTTAGTTTTTGTTTTTTACGGACCAAAGGAACAAAGGAACGTGCCTATAATGCGCGGACCAACATTCCTTTCACCCAAATCAATTTACGTCACAGAAAAAGCGCTTCAGCGATATTAACGAAGAGCTTGGCTGACATGCAAACAGGCATCGCACTAATCCAAGAACCCTGGATTAACGCGAAAGGTATTGTGGCTGGCCTGAGTGGCTGTGGCAAGGTGTTCTACGACAATAGTATTCGCACTAGAATCAGTGTGATCCTGAAGGGACTACAAGGCGAGGCTTGGTCGAAACACTGTCACACGGATCTCATAACAATCGTAATTAAAGTGAAAGGGGAAGGAGACGACACCGTGGAAATAGTGGTGGCATCTGCCTACTTCCCAGGAGATGCTGGTGAAGGGCCTCCGCCAAATGAGGTTAAGGCCATGATTGAGGAATGTCAAAAAGATGGCAAGGAAGCTATCCTGGGATGTGATGCTAATGCACATCACATCATCTGGGGTAGCACAAATTTTAACAGTAGGGGCGAAGTCCTGCTGGAATATGTAGCCTTTATGGAACTGGATATACTGAACAGGGGGGATACCCCACCCTTCAGAAATGCGGTTAGAGAGGAAGTCCTAGATATTATTCTGTCGTCGAGGGGAATCAGTCACATGATCTCTCACTGGAGAGTCTCGGGAGAGGTCTCAATGTCGGACCATGAGATGATCCGGTTCAAACTAGAGGAAGTAAAAGGAGAGGTACAAAAATGGAGAAACCCCAGGAAAACTAACTGGGACCTATACCTCAAAAGGCTAAAGGAAAGATTAGCTGTAGTCGTGGCTACACCCACGACAACGGAGGAGATAGAGACAGACTGCAGACAAATCCAGGGTGCTATAGTAGATGCCTTTGAGGATAGCTGCAAGCTGAAAGAGAAAAGGAGTAAAAAAGGAGCACCTTGGTTGAATCCGAAACTGGAAACACAGAGGAGAGAAACAAGAATACTGTTAAGGAAGAGGCGCAAGCGCAAGGGAGTAGCGGAAAGGGAAGCCTTCCAACTAGCCAAAAGAGATGGCTGGAAACAATACTATCAGGTATCAAGGCTAAATCGAATCCTTGCTAGGCCTACAACCAACACCTCGGATAAACTAAGAACTCCTTCGGGGGAATGGGCAGCTGACGGAAACGAGGCACTAGAGTGCTTGTTGGCTGCATATTTCCCGGGGCTGATAAAGGAAGATCAGCCGAGCACACCATCTATGCCGGCTGAAGTGCCGGACTGGGAAATTGCTGAACAAATAATTACAGAAGAAAAGATGAGGTGGGCTATTGGCTCGTTAGAACCATATAAGTCACCAGGACCATATGGCATTGTACTGGCAATGGTGCAGAGAGGTATGACACCCTGATGGATCCATTAATGGGTATCTATAAGGCAAGCCTCTCGCTAGACTACATACCAAATGAATGAAGTAAAGCCAAAGTGGTCTTCCTACCTAAACCAGGCAAACCGGTCCATGTGAAGGCAAAGGACTACAGACCCATAAGTCTGAGTTCTTTTGTCTTCAAAACCTTGGAAAGGTTAGAAAAGGTGCCGCAATGCTTTAGATAGACTTGCGAAAAGGTGTGATGTAGAATTAAAGTGGGTCCCGGGACACTCGGGTGTTCTGGGCAATAAAAAGGCAAATGGACTCGCGAATAGAGGAGCAGCGGGAATTAAAGCAACAAATACCAAGGTTGCCATACCGCTTTGCCACCTAGAAAGACAAAATCAGAAATGGATGGAAACGGAACAATGCAAAAGATGGCATGTGAGCCAGGAGTGCAGAGACATCGAAGGCATCATTGATGTGATAGTACCCTAAAGCTGGAAAGCAGAGCTGATCAAATTCGAAAGAAGGGAGATCAGGCTAGTGGTGAGTTGGCTCACGGGTCACTGTGACTTGGCTTACCACAAATATAGGATTGGAAAAACGAGTAAGAAACTCTGTAGGTTCTGCGGTAAGAAACCCCCGCGCACCTTTTGTGCGACTGCTCTAGACATATGGGAGTTAGGCGGAGGGTGTGTGGGGACTTTACACTAGAACCAGAAGATGTTAGGAATTTTAGTGTACCGCGCCTTATAGGCCTAATAAAAAGGATCAAATCCAGCCTACAGGCAGTAAAAGGTAAAAGGATACCGGGTTAATCGTTTTCGACTCCGGGGATATAGGAACATTTGAATGGGTAGCGATATTTGGAATGATGACACAAGGAGGCAAAGTCTCCACCTTTGACCGTCTATCGACTATCGACTAGTTTTTGTTTTTGACGGGATTCGTATACTCTTACGTATTCTGTAATTTCATTTTTTATGTTTGGTCAATAATATTTTTCTCTAATCCTCTTGTAAGTTTTTGCCATTCCTTTATGTCCGCCATTTAAACTGTCATGAGCTTCTTTTTTTATTGTTTCCTGTCGTGTTCTGGTGGTACTATTGTTTTTCCATAGCAGGGTGAGATTTTTACCGGATTGTTTTTGAAGAATTGTTCTAGTAATTCTATTGATCGGTATTTATTATGTGTAATTGGGTTTGGTCGAGTGGCTCTTGGTCTGATTCGTTACTACTTTCGTCTGTAGGAGCTGAAGTTATTACTTTGCTGGTGCTGATAATAGGTTCTTCTTCTTTGCTTATTTGAGGAATAAAGGCTGGTTGAGGTAGTGTGCTTGGTAGCATACTGTATTTTCTTTGAGAAGCAGGTATTTCCTGTTTGTCAACTTCTTCTTCCTCGGAGTCACTATCGGAGGGTATTTGAAATTCGTAGACATAATCATTAGTGTATTTCGGGTGGGGTTTTATCTGTTCTCTTGGTCTTAGTTTTCTTTCTGAAGGATCTTCTATATTTGACACTACAGGTTGTTTTTCTTTGTTTTGTTTTGGAGGTCGGCCTGGTTTTCTTTTTGCTTGATGTTCGGCTTCAATCGGAAATGCTTTAACTGTCTTCTCGGATGGATTTCTTGACAAAGCATCCGCATCAAATTTGTTTTTCCTGCCTTATGAATTAAACTATATTGATATTCAGATAGACGTAATCTCCACCTCACTAACCTTGAACTGGGATCCTTGATTGAATGAAACCAGACGAGAGGTCTGTGGTCAGTGACTACTATAAATTCCCTTCCGAAAAGGTACAGTCTAAAATGGTCTACTGCGTAAACAAATGCTGGGCATTCCTTTTCGTTCGTTGCATAATTTTGTTCAGCAGAATTTAAAACTATGGAGGTGTAGGCAATTGGTAAATCTTTACCTATCGGTCCTTGGCTTAATATTGCTCCAACAGCAATATTTGAGGCGTCCGTTGTTAAAACAAAGGGTTTTGTAAAATGGGGGTATTGAAGAATGGGTTCCTTGCATAAGGAATCTCTCAGTCCTTCAAAAGCGTCTTGATGTTCTTTGGTCCATTTAAAATCTTTGTCCTTGTTCAAAAGTTTGGTTAGCAGCTTTGCTCGTTTGGAGAAGTTTTCGATGAAACGGCGATAGTATCCAGCTAAACCCAAAAAATCTCGAACGATTTTGGCATTTCGAGGTACTGGGAATTTTTAAATGTCTTTTAACTTTTCTGGGTTTGGCTTTACTCCTTTATCTGAGATTATGTGCCCGGGGTAGCAAACTTCTTTTCTCAAAAATTCACATTTGTCGGATTGGAGTCTAAGATTTGCTCGTCTTAACAAGGCGAATAATTTTCTTACTTTATTGGTGAGTTCTTGAAGTGGCTCGAGGCCAAGGGCTCAAGGGCTCGAGATGTTTAGAAAGAATGTACACTCTAATATATTTATCGAGTGTATTAATGAGGAATGCATAGCATTTCCCGTTGTGATTTTTCACAGCTGAATTGCCTAGATACAATCCTCGTGGTAAATTGACTTTTTCCAAAATACCTTTTTCTAAATCTGTATTAGTAACTGGTACTGAAATTACTTGGCGTGTCCTTGCTTTGATATTGTAGAAATTTCGGTTGGAATTGTTTTGAACTGTTGAATCCAAGAATGGTATTGGTTTTATGGGCTTACGTGTGGTTATTAATGTGCGGTGGTAAACTGAAGTTTCTGCTTTTTCCGAATTTAAGAAATCGATTCCTAGAATTTTATCACAGATTGCTGGTAAGAAAGAATTAGATCGATGAAACTTTACTGGTCTGTCTTGAATGTGAAGAAAACAAGTTCTTGAGGTACTGATACGAGTTCCTGTTATTCCGAGTAAATTTACTGTGTCGTATGGATCAATTTCTATTTCATCCTTCAATAATTCCGGTTTGATTAAGTTAACACTGGTCCTGTGTCGACGAGAAACTACCCAGTGGTAAGTCTTAACTCGGGTATTTTCAATCTAACTATTGGTGAGCAAGGGTCTACTTTTGTAATGGAGACACCATTGTTGGTTCACTGAATTTTACATTGCGCGGTTTTGGGTTTTGACTCGTCGACGCGCTGTTTGGACGGGTCTTGCGAGAGTTTAAATGTTGTCTGAATGGTGAAGGTGAACGAGGTCTGAAATGATTATTTCTTTCTTGACTTTCAATGCTTTGATATGGTGATTGGCTTCTATTTCTATTTCGTTGATATGTGTTGTCATAGGGTCGAGAATATTCGAGTCGGAACTTGGTGGTTTGGTATCTTTCAATACTTCTTGGCCTTTTGTAAATTTGATTTTGCTTCTCCGGAGGTTTCTTTATTGAAGCATTATATGAGTGAGGAGAATGACTTCAATAATGCAATGATGAATTTGATAAAACTTCTCGGTGTGGTTCTCGTGGTGGTGTACTCGATCTGTTATAATTTGGGTTGTACTCCCTATAAGGTCTAAATGTTGCATCTCTTCTTGGTGAGTGCCCAAAATCAGTGTCAGGCATTTGACGTAATTTTGAGGTTACCTGTCTCTCTAATCAGGTCGCAATTTCAAAAGCGTCCTCTAATGTTGCGGGGTTGTTTAATGTAACTTCATAGCTTAGGTCGTCTCTTAATCCTGAAGTAAAGACTTTAATAGCCAGATTTTTTAAAATTCAAGAATTTGCATGTTCACGTCCGTATTCGCTTATAAGGGCTGCTTGTACGGAGCCCTGTATTTTCCTAACTCGTAACAGAATCTCTGGTACAGTCTCATCTCTGTTTTGGAATTGACCCATGACTTCAAGTTCGATGCTTTTATTCACTGATATTCGCTGCTTATAAGAGGTAAATAGAAAGTTTCAAAATTATTTCTGCATTATTTAAACATACTTTGATATAAACATAGATGAGAAATGAATTTAAAATTATTTAGCTACATTTAAATAATTTATTTTATTCCATTCATCTGTTTCATTGTCAAAGTAGAAAACAAACATTTTAATCTATCGCACAAGAAAATAAAGCCTACGGGATCAAACTAATTATACTGCTTTTCATTTTTAGGGTCAGGAAAGCAGTGTGCAAAGTTTCAAAGGAATCCATGCATCGGAGGTGAGAACTTCTCCTGGTGAGTTTATCGTTGTTGGTTGAGTAACCTGAATTTTATTTAATTTTTCGTTTATTGTTGCTATTTCTGTTGTTAAATGTGTATTTTGTTGACGGAGTTTTACGTTTTCTTCGTTTAATATATTTGTTTTCTTTATTAGTGTTTCAATTTGATCAATTATAGCATTAACTGTTAACCACCTATCTTTATGTAAATAAGTAAATACTCTCAATTTGCGCCTAGGTAGACAACTTCTATTCCGTTTAGTTCGTTTATAAAATGTCTTAACAAAACCATTTAAGAACATCTATCGTGTGTTCGTAAAGTACTTGAAATTTGAATTTGGCGCGCAATTTTAAATTAGTCCGTTCCGTTCCGTTCCGTCTTATTTACGAACACGCGCAGGAAGTGTAAATTTTGATTGATTTTATTTGTGAACCGTTTCAATTGTAAATGTCAAATGTTGTTACTGAGTTGGTGAATATTACTTATGTTATTCAGTGTGTAACGTTCAGCTGAGGATCAGGGCTGAAGTACTAAGAAATACACGGATTGTAAAATAAGCACTAAAGGATAAAGTTTATTTGCTATATAACCGATATACTGAAATTGCCCGTAGCCGATACGGGACTTGAAGGGCGCCAGCCGCGAATTAGGAGTCGCAACGTTCCACACTACTGCCACGAGTACACATCGGGATCGACGCCAATAGGAAAAGGATCACACTGGAGTTGAAGAGCCTACCTCGCCCAGTGCGGTTGCACTCTCACTCATTTCGTTAACAGCAGTCTCTCTCTCGCTCCACCATCGACCTCGGGTTCTTCTATGTGCATGCCTCGAACCTCACCCAGATATCTCGGTGGCTCCCCAGCCAGCGGTCCACTCGCGTTGTCGGTTCTTCATATCGAGCGATAGGGGATGACATGCTCATAGGACGGCTGCCGGGACCGGAGAGAGCGAACGACGACGCTTAACGTTGCACGACGCTCGTAGTTGATCAGCTGATCAATCTCCAGTGCCGTACCTTGTGTACTTGCGCGATTTAGGACTTTCTATCCGGCGGAGAGCTATTGAATTTCTCGGAGGGTAAGGCCTTACAGAGATAATAATAACACAATAAAAGGGGACTAAGGGAAGGGATGAGTTAGAGCCATTAGAGTAGGGAATGTGGGCTTCCTGACTACAGCCTGCATTGCGTCCTGATTTTCCTTGGTCCTATCTAGTTTCCACGTGAGGCTCTTCACAATTGCACAGATTTTCGGGGTTTCATGACTGGCAGTGAAACTGCCACGTCAGAAGTGTTATATGCGTCGTCTGTTAAGTGTTTAATTATTTGTGGTTTAATTTGGTTAAATAAGTTTTTATTATACAGGCTGATTCATTTTAATTGCCTCAGGCAAATATCTCGAAAAGTACGGGAGATGGAAAAAAAAACGTTAAATGTAAAAGTTGTAGGGTTCAGAGGGGGAAATTGGTATTTAAAGTTTTTCTCAACCTTGCTTTTTTCAAGATATTGGCCTACGAATTGTGTAGATAGCTTGATTTGACCTTGATGCGACTGCAGAGGTCAACTGGACCCCATGACATAACATCATATTTGAATGTAAAATTTTCCGCTCTTTTAATTTCCGAGGTCAAAAGTTGGTGTTCCTATTTAAAAAAACTACTTTGACTTTGAAATGACCTTGAAACTTGACCCCAAGGTTATGGTCAAGGTCACCATTTCCCCCTCTGAACCCTACAACTTTTACATTTAACGTTTTTTTCCATCTCCCGTACTTTTCGAGATATTTGCCTGGGGCAATTAAAATGAATTACCCTGTATATTTTGCGACGCGAGGTACTACGGGGTACCTTCGCATCGTCGCGAGCTGGCGCAAGCGAGCGCGGCTAGGTGAGGCTAGGCCAACGCGCGCGGGAGCGGCAGCCATATTGAAAGCTTGGGAGATTCTCTCGAGCCGTCGACGACGATGGACGCGCGCGCGAACGAACGACACGAGGTGCCGAGTGCAAGGTCGAGCGTACAGGAAAGAGAGCGAGGTGCGAGCGAGAAGCCCAGGACTTGCGAAGGCTGCAAAATTGTAAGTACCACTCAACTACTTTGTTGCGAGTGCGGGCGAGTACTCGGTGAGGGCCGAGGAGCGCCTCGACTCCAGGGCATAGCATTGCCCAGCGTACGCGCGGAATTAGTTCGCGTGTGTTCTTTCTCTCTGCTAGATCGCGCTCGCGGACTCTCGTGCGGTGAGAGCCGCGGCTCCCGCAGACGAACCTCAACGTTGTGAAACAACGTAGGCCCGTTCCTCTTTCTGTTTACGTACGCGTAACGAACAGAGCAGGCAGGCGGTCTGCTCACAAACACAATAGTTTGTTTACGCAGAGCAAAGTCGCTGCTCTGTGTAAACACCACCGATCGCGAGCCGCGCGATCAGCCGCTGAATTCTTGGAGCGGCCGAGAATTTACAGGAGCGCGCGCGTCTGTGTTCGCGCACCGCTCCGTTCAGCAACATTCGGACGCGTTCGGAGCACTCGGCTCACGCGCCCGAGCTCTACTAACTTCCCCGGGACGCGGGTGATTGTAATTCTTTTCGCGGAGGCTATAAAAGTCTCCTATTTATATTTTCACTGGGCTGTTACATTTCTTTCGGGTAGTCCACTACACCCAGTTCATTACCGCCTAACCTCTCGGATACCGACACTCTTCAGTAGAGCTGAGTGAGTCCAAAGGACGGACAGCTACACGAGCGCGAGGGACGCGCTCGCATCCAGCACGCGAGTACAAGAAGCGAGAGTACAGGTGTACTCTCGCGTTGCATATGAGCCGCGGCGACGCACATTGGGATGAAATGGCCTCAAACACGCGTACGAGGCTCAAAAAAAAAGTTATCCTTATCTATTTAATAATGATTATTTATAGTTCTGCATATACTATTCAATAAGAATTGAAATTATGTAAAGAAAATATTAATTTTTCTTATATTTATGGACATTTAAAAATTAGTTAAATTACAAAAAATGTTGATCTTCTTTTTTTAATATTTTTTCTATTTCGTTGTATAGCTTTCTAGATTATAATTTTTAATTGATTGTCTCCATTTAATTTTTTCTACTACTTATACTCCTGTTTAATGAAATTCAAATCAAAACTTTTGTTTCTAAACACTTAATAATCAAAGGCTAGCAATTAATTGTACGATAAAAATTTCATTTTTTTAAATAAAAAAATAATAATTATCATTGCGTAGTTTTTTAAGTTATACTTGGTTCGAACTAAAACTAACGGGATTTTGAAGTCTTATATATGTGTAAAAAGTTAATTAAAGTCCCATCTGCAAATTATTGCAAATGTAAATAAGGGCGTAAAAATCGCACGCATTATACACGCTGGACAGGATTCGCAGGGATAGGAGATAAAACTGCCCCGCACCTAACGTTAGAGCACTCTAACTTCAAATCGAATAAGTTAAATTACCGTTTGTTAGTGATTTATAAAAATTAACAAAACTTCTTTAAAATAATAATATCATAATGAGTGAAATAAGTAAGTATTTTTAAAAAACTAATTTTTGTTACCTGAAATGCGTTTTATTTACGAATTTTTGTACATACTATATTTTGTAACGGGGTTGTCCTATGACCAATTGTCTCACGGAGGAGACCTTCCTCCGCAAGATGGGTGCAATGGGGCACGTGCGAGTGCCCCTCGAGGTCCTTACCTCGGGGTGCGCGCGAGCACCCGTCGTCGAACACACGTCGCCGCGGCCCGTATACAACGCGAGAGTACGCCTGTACTCACGCTTTTCGTACTCGCGTGCTGGTGAGCGAACGCACTCCTTGCGTTCGCTTGGCTGTCGTCCTCCTCGACGACAGCTGATGCCGGCCGCTCAGCTCTACGACAGTGTGGCGGTATCCGGGAGGTTACGAATGTGAAGAGTTCGCCGAGTAGTCCCGCGGACTACTCGTAAGAATAACGCAGACAAGTAAAAATGCAAATCGGAGACCTTTATTGCCTCCGTAAAAGAAAATTACAATAGTCTCGATCGCGAGGGTTAGTAGATGTCGGGCGTGCGGGCCGACTGCCCCGAACACGTCCGAGTGTTGCCGAGCGGAGCCGCGCGCGCTCCTACGAACTTTCGGCCGCGCCGAGAGTTCGCCGGCCAATCGCGCGGTCTGCGATCGGCAATGTTTACGCGGAGCACGACGTTGCTCCACGTAAACAAACGCAACGTCCGAGAGCAGGCCGCTTGCCCGCTCGGTGTGTACACACACGTACACACGCACACGAAGGAACGGGTCGCTTACCCGTTCCACGCGATGAACCGCGAACACGACCTCGAGCCCGTGCTCGAGGTACCGACGTTACACCACGCGACGGCTCGTATCCGAGAGCCGGGACTCTCACCGCACGAGAGTCCGCGTTCGCGACCTAAAGAGAGAGAGAGAGAGAGAGAAACAATGAATTGGGGACGGCTTCCCACGTTCACTTGACGAAACTCGACGCCAGGGAGACAAGGCGCTCCTTGACTCCTCGCTAGTACACGCCCGCACTTTACAACGATAGTCGGGCGGTACTCACGGTATCGCAGCTCTGGCTCGTACAGGGCTGCTACCTCGTTCCTCGTTCTCGCTCGCCTCCTGGTAAACACTTCGATTTCGGGATCTCGCTCGCGTACGCGTCCGTCGTCGCCGACCTCTCGAGAGAATCTCACGAGCTTCCAAGATGGCCGCCGCTCCCGCGCGCCACCGCCTAACTCTCTCCCTCGCCGCGAAGGCTCGCGACGGCTCGCAGGTACACGACAGTACCTCGCGTCACAATTTTTTTTACTTGTGTAAATTAGATTAGAAGTAAGCGATACTTCTACGAAAATTTTCTTTTGATATATGTTACAATTAAAAGTTCGAACGAAGTATGCGCATTAATAGAAGATTTCGCTCTAAAATCTAAGTTCATTGTAACTCCTGGGACTGCGAAAAATTTTATCACATCATTCAATCAAAAGTGGAGGAAGTGAAGCAGATCAGCAACTTTTTTTAAAACCTAATATAAAGAATGGCTAGACAGTAATCTGTATGAAAAACAATATAATAAGGGAAATGAAAAACTTTCAACTACAGTTTTATTTAGCATTTTAAGTCAATCTCAAAAACGAAGGCGCACGACAGGTAAGCAATTTAAACGATTTGAAGAAACTTTTTCGTTCCGGCTCTCACTCTCTCTCTCTACAAAACACATTTAAAACAGCTGAAATATTAATTAAAAATTATAATTGGTGGCCTATGTCACCAACAGTGCACAAAAGTGCGCTTTTCGAGATACCGCAAGAGGTCAAATTAATATTAAAAAAATCGGACCAACAAGAATTTTATGATGAAATTATTTAATAAAAATTAATTTTTTGTTTTTATATACCTTGTGACGCGAGGTACGACCGGGAGAGAACGCGAGGAAGCCACCAGCCAGGTGCGAGCGAACGAGGTAGCGGCTGAGAACGTGCGGAGGCTGTCCCGATTGTGAGTACCGCACGTAGATTGTGTTGCGATTATGGGCGCGTACCGGCGATGAGTCGAGGAGCGCCTCGACTCTGCAGTGGCGATCATCGTTCGGTGAACGCGGGAAACGTTTGCCCCGATCATTGTCTCTCTCTCTCCGTAGTTCGTAAACTCTCTGTAAATTCGACATCGGGACCTCGAGCCCGAGCTCGAGGTCGAGTTCGTCATACATCGCGTGGAACGGGTAAGCGGCCCGTTCCCTCGTGTGCGTGCATACGTGTGTGTACGTGTAGAGCAGGCAAGCGGCCTGCTCTCGGACGCAACGTTTGTTTACGTGGAGCAAAGTCGTGCTCCGTGTAAACACCACCGATCGCAGACCGCGCAATCGGCCGGCGAATTCTCGGCGCGCTTCTGTTCGCGCGCGGCTCCGTTCGGCGATACTCGGGCATTCGGCCCGAGCGCCCGACATCTACTAACTTCTCCGGGACGCGGATATTGTAATTTACTTTACGGAGGTAGTAAAGGCCTCCGATCAGCATTTTACTCGTTCGCGTTATTCTTCCGAGTAGTCCGCGGGACTTCAAGCGGAAGGAACGTCCGAAAAGGCGATTTCTTTTGTCTTTGCAAGCGGATTAGCGCGGAAAATAAATTTTTCGATTTTCGTTAGTGTTCGGAGAATTAATTCGAGCAGACAGTTGCAGCCATACCCTGCTCCTGTCAAAAATTTCTTTTTCTTCTTTCTCGAAATTTCTGGAGTAGAGCTCGTAAAGTGAGCAGTCGCAGCCGTGCCCTGCTCCTGTTCAGAGACTTTACGAGATTGGAACTCACGAAGAGTTCCAAATTTTGATTAAATAAGCGAACGGTCGCAGCCGTGCCCTGCTTCCGTTCAAGAAACTTTTAATCACTGAACACACGGGGTGCTCAGAAATCATTTAACAGCATACAGTCGCATCCGTGATCTGCGTCTGTATCGGGCAGCTGTTGAGTGAAAACTCGGAATTTCAGCAAACCAAAAGCAAAGACAAAACAGGAATTCTCGCTTTCGATAGGGAAACTCTCGAGTTGGCTAGTTAGCTAACATCTGTAATTTACAACCGATTGTAATTTACTAACAACAGAAACACGTCTGGGAGAAAGTTCTAGAGAGTATTTTTCCCGTTCAAATTGACCTCGAAAATCGAAAGTTTTCGAGGAAAATTCTTTTTTTCGCTGAATTTGTCAGTGAGAATTTCAAATAGAGACGCGTTAAAGAAATAGAGTTTCTTTTTAAGCAGTTCAAACGCGACTGTGTTACAAACGGTAGGCAGTCGTAGAGAAATTCTCTAAGACGTGTTTCAGAGAGAATCTCACACTACATGTTAGGAGTAGTTGCGTCGCCAACCGAAAGGGCCGTCCCACAAATTCTTCCGTGTTTTTGGGACAGAGGGCTGGCCTGTACTCAATCAAGCAAAGATAGAGCATCAGTGGCTGATGGCGATCCCGGTCGAGGAACTGGAAGAGACGATCCAGCACCTCGGCTTGAGAGCAGACGACGACTGGCTGCAGAACAATTACACCGCAGCCGATTTTCAGGCGTGTAACTCCTCAGATGAGGAGGAGTTACGCACAGTCCGTGAATCGCTGAGGAGGTCCTTCATCGAGGAGACATGCATGGACAGGACATCCACAACTATTCAGTATGAAAATTATGAGAAGGCCCGACCTCACCCTCTCTCAATTTACCAGAATAGCATAATTTGCTATTCTGAAGGCGACAAAGGGATGTACAACATAGAACCAAGTCGCACGCCGCCATTAAGGGCAAGGCACGAAAAGGGCCGAGATAGCGAGTCCGACAATGACGGCTCTCACGTTGAGAGTCGACCATCTGGCCCACGATAGAGACCAGCAACGGCCGCCGATGTTAAGCACGAGAATCGACGGCCGACAAGTCGATACGCGATCGGAGCAGATAAATCCGTCGCAATCCACACCGCGCGTTGGATTCCAGGAGACGTATACGATAGACGAGCCTGAGATCAACGAGACACTGAATGGTGCGAACACCATTCAGAACGCGCAGAGGCGAATGCCGCCATGTGAAATCAGAACGTGGGCAGATTTCACGAATGGAACGACGAGAGAGCATATCGGCCCTCCCATAAGTGAAGTGAATCGTACAGGCAGAGGTCACAAGGACCCCAGCCGAATAGTTAGCCGATGGAGTGTCACGTTCTCGGATAAATAAGGAGAAGACGTGAAGTCTTTTCTTAAGACTTTCGAGGACAATGCCCGTGCGGCAAAATTCAACGAGAGCGACATGCTGGCGTCGCTCCCGTGTGTCCTGAAAGACGTTGCAAGCATGTGGTACAGGAACTACAGCAACGAGTGGCGAACATGGGCAGATTTTTGTCGAGACACTCGGCGCAGATGGGGCTGCGCCCATGATAGGCAAGAGCGCCTACGAGTCGACATCAGGCGTCGTTTGCAACAAAACAGGGAAACCATCAGCCATTATGTAACATGTATGGAGAGCATGTTACGTGATGTATCCCCGAGGATGACAAGGCCTCGAGAGATTGAGAAGGTTTACATGAATCTTCTCCCCGAAATCAAGAGGATTGTTAGGATAGAAACCTGCAATACGACGGACGATCTAGTTGATCAGTGCGACAAAGCAGAATACATCCTGGATAGGGAAATGGGCGACAGGACGCCAATCCCTCCTACCAAAGCGGTGATGCCAGAAACGGCATATAAACCGCAGAGCGGGAAGACAAGGACGTCTTCTCCAGTAAAGGTAGCGGCAGCGGTTGCTACAACACCGGTTACACAGGAGAAGTCCGATGCTCCGATAGTCGGGATAGGTCAGCAAGAAATGGCCGACCTATTAACGAAGCTTAGCGGAGAGCTAGTGAAAGCATTCCGCGAAAGCAATAAACAAAGGCAGGGAGGGGGAAGCAAAGGTGCCTGCTCCTCGTTGAACAAAAATGGCTGATCCGAAAAAGGCAACTCAAAGAATAGCAGTGGCAGCGGGAAGGACGGTCAGAAAAAAGGGCAAACGAAGGATCCCATTCGTTGCTTCGGATGCGATAAAGAAGGCGTCATCCGATCGAAATGCCCTAATTGCTCGCCGGAAAACGAGCAACAGGGGAAGTAGGGCACTCAACTACTTCCCCGAACGCTAACGAAGCTAGTTAGGAAGCTTCGGAACCAACCACCCAGGGCGTTAGCGGGACAGCACTACCGGACGTCCCTGTGGAGGAAAACCTGGAAACCAGATGGTGGTTAGGGATGGTGAAGGTGGAAGTGGAAGGGTTCTACTTTCGCGCACTGTATGACACAGGCGCAACGGTCACATTGATGGGACCGATCGGCCTGCAGTTGATAACTGCATGTGGCCGAGCACTTATGCAAGCGAGCACGCAGGTGCTAAGCCCGCTGACGGTAGCACGAGCCCAATCGTGGGCTGTGCTTACCTTCCCTTTAGGATAGGGGGCATAAGCAGGGAGATCAAAGTGTCGATCATCCCTTCATTGTACGCAGATTGTTACTTGGGCATGAATTTCATGCGGAAATTCGGCTCAGTACACAATCCGCGATGAAACCAGCTGACGTTGGTGGACGACAACGTTAGCGTGGATCTCCAGCTGGCATCAGTTAAAGAGGTTAACATGATCCAGATCGGTGCAGTAGGCTTAGGCCAGGTAACCGAGGAGCAACGAGCGCAAGTCGAGGCACTTGTGCACGAAATGGTCGGCACGGAGCCGACCACACTTGGGTGTACCACGTGGGTGACCCATACAATTGATGTGGGAAATGCTCGCCCCATCAAACAGCGATATTACCCGTATTCACCGGGATTAGAAGCTGAAATGCACGCGCAGGTCAGAAAGTTACTGGACGCTGGCGTCATTGAACCACGAGTCCGTATAAAAGAATATTATTTCCAGTACAAGAGAATACCATTTGCCCTGGAAGACGCAGGAGCATCTTTCCAACGCCTAATCGACATGGTCGTCACGCCAGATTGCGAAGATTACGCATTCGCATACTTGGATGACGTCGTCATAATGTCGAAAACGTTCGAGGAGCATCTCGAACAGCTTCGTAAGATCTTAGGCCGTCTACGGAAGGCGGGCCTAACGATCAGTCGGCAGAAAAGCCACGTCTGCCAATGTGAAGTGAAGTACCTGGGTATAGTGCTGAATCAAGATGGGTTCCGCCCGGACCCGAAGAAGATAAGGCCGGTACTGGAGTACCCGCCGCCTAAGAACGTAAAGCAGCTAAGGCGCTTCTTAGGTATGGCATCGTGGTACAGGAGGTTCCTGAACAACCTGGCCACGATCGCTGACCCACTTACGCAACTAACAAAAAAGGAGCGTAAGTTTAAGTGGACGGAGGTACAACACTCCGCATTCGAACGGATAAAAGCACTGATAGCCTCCGCACCAGTCTTGCAACGCCCTGATTTTAACGAGTTTGTTGTTCAAACAGTTTCAAGCGACTCGGGAATCGGAGCTGTTCTCCTCCAGTTTGAAGACGGCAAGGAGCGAACACTGGAGTTCGCTAGCCGCGTCCTCTCACCTGCCGAGAGGAACTACAGCGTGACAGAACGAGAGTGTCTCGCTGTAGTATGCGCAATAAAATAGTTTTGCCCATACATCGAAGGCTACGCATTCCGCGTAGTCACGGACCACAGCTGTCTGCGTTGGCTGCGCACACTGAGCGGTCCGACAGGACGATTAGCATGGTGGGCCTTAGAGCTGCAAGGCCACCAATTCACTGTTGAGCACAGAAAAGGCGCGCTCAACAATGTTCCAGACGCCCTTTCTCGAACATTACCCGGGCCGATTCTTCTGCTCGGTATGCGCAGAGCCAGGAGTGCTCCACGCAAATCAGAGCCCAAGGCGGGACCGGCACGGGTGGTACATCCGCCAGAGGAGGTACCAATAGACGACCCGTGCCGGGCACCGTTCTCCCCCCACTGTAGATTAAGGGCCAAATAAAGGCTTCGTACCCTTAATTTACAGCACAAAAACGTAGTTCCTGGTCGATATATTTACCTCTCCTTATCCCTCACTCCCTAACCTACAGAGGATTGGCTCGCGAGGAGTAACAGAGGCCGTAAAGACGTAGCTTAACGGCGTCTGGGAGGAGGGTGTCACGCGAGGTACTACCGTGTACCTGCGCGTCGTCGCGAGCCTTCGCGACGCGAGGTAAGGCTAGGCCGTGGCGCGCGGGAGCGTGATGTCGTACCACGCTTGCGTTCGCGCGCGGCTCCGTTCGGCGATACTCGGGCGCGCTCGGGGCATTCGGCCCGCGCGCCCGACATCTACTAACTTCTCCGGGAAGCGGATATCGTAATTTACTTTACGGAGGCAATAAAGGCCTCCGATCAGCATTTTACTTGATCGCGTCATTCTTTCGAGTAGCCCGCGGGACTACTCGAAAAACCTTCCTCCTGCCTAACCTCCCGGATACCGCCACTCTGTCGTAGATCTGGGCGGCCGGTATCAGCTGTCGTCAAGGAGTACGACAGCCACGCGAACGCAAGGAGCGCGTTCGCGCACCAGCATGCGAGTACAAGAAGCGAGAGTACAGGCGTGCTCTCGCGTTGTACACGGGCCGCGGCGACGTAAATTCGCCGTCGGATGCTCGCGCGCACCCCGAGGTAATTACCTCGAGGGGCACTCGTGCGTACCCCATTGCACCGATCTCGCGGAGAAAGGTCTCCTCCGCGAGACAACAGGTCACAAGGAACCCCGTTACAAAATTTAAAAATTTCTGACTTGTGCACTTTAAATTATGCACTAATACATTAAGTGTATAAAAGCATGTAGATGTGCATAATAATACTTTATTAATCAATTTGACAAGCGCTAAAGAAATATAAGTGCACAATAATATAAATTATTATGCACTAAATTATTAACAAAAATAAGTAAGTGCACATTCACGATAAGAACACCGAGAAATTATCTCTTTGTGCACAATGTGATGATGCTTTGTGCATAATAAACGCGTGTAAAAAAGTAATTATATATTTAGAAAACGAAATAAATATATTGTGCAGAATTAAAATACAATTGTGCATAATATTAGAAGTACCCACAATGATGCGCGAATAATTACGTGTACAATTATTACGTGCATAAACCAGAGGGTGCCGTATTTAAAGATACCAGGTTTAAGGTTTAGGGTTTAGGGTTAATCATCTTGGATTTAAAGATACCGGAATTAAGGGTTTGGGGATTAAGGGATTTGAAATTTAGATATTTGGAATTATGGGGTTCAAATGAAGGGGCTTAATATTAAGAGATTTGATATTAAATGATTTGGGATTAAGGGGTTGGCTAGTCAGGAGAATGTTTTCAAGAGTTTTAGCGTTTAGCATTAGGTTTAAGCGATTCTATGTAAAGAATTTTGGCTTTAGATTAATTTGGTTTAGGGTCACTAGATTTAAGGGATTTAGGTTTAGAGAATTTGGATTCAAGGGATTTGGGTTCAACGAATATTGGTTACAAAGTTTCGGGATTTAAGAGTAAAGTGGTTAGGGTTTGCGGATTTTGGGTTTTAAATTTATGAATAGCTTACGATTAAATCTCTCAAGTAATCCCATAGAAATAAATATGCTGTAAGAAATCCTGCTAAAATTCTGTAATAATTTTAATGTTTTGCGCTAAAAGATCTTACCCGATTTTCTACAGAATTACTTTACTACTGTATGTATATTAACAACTAATTTTTGCAATTACTTATTCTAGTCCATGATGGAGATTTTGAGAAAGATCTATTGCTAAATGAAAAGGAACGACGGGAAGAAAAGCAACGGAAAGCTTATTTAGCGAAGCGCCAGGCACAAAATTATGATTCAAATATTCCACATTTCTACCGTCAGTATTAAAAATAATATAAAACTGATTAATTGCTAATCCATTTAAGTTTATGTAATGAGTCTAATCTCGATAATTAACTATTATATATAAAAGAACCGAGAGCCACAAAAAAGGAGGCGGAGGCAAATTTCAGACATATTTTTATTCCATCGATTACGAAATTTTTAACTTTTAGGTTGGAAACCATGTGCGAATGTAGAAGAAGAAACAGAGCATGGTAAAAATATAGTTTAATTTATACTTTTGAATAATAAAAATTAAATCCCAAAATTTTATTAAATATAGTTTTATTGAATTTGCTTCAGTTAATATACATGAAGTACGTTTGGATGACCGACGTACAAACATTGGAATAAAAAAAAGAAGGCTTGGTAAGAATTCAACGATTAACTAAGAAATGAGAAATATTGATTAATAGTAAATTTTTGATAATACTAGTCTATGCTTAGGATTCGTCTGATGACGATGCCTTGAATACTACTGGTAATTAACATATTTGTTATAAATATATCTATCATTTTAGTATTTGATTATTCTTTTTTCATTCTAAGACAACGTGCTAATTATAGAGCCTAAAAGAAGGGATGGAGAAAATTTCAGTCTAGTAAATAATCTGCCATGCAGTGATGAAGGGGTCACCTTTGATAATGCCTTATTCTATTCACAAACCTGTAAGGAATATTTAATCTGCAAGCCTTTTAACTTGTTTTATGTT
This sequence comes from Sycophila sp. Sp_5, assembly GCA_018906775.1. Lineage (NCBI taxonomy): Eukaryota > Metazoa > Arthropoda > Insecta > Hymenoptera > Eurytomidae > Sycophila > Sycophila sp. Sp_5. The sequence goes on from JACCID010000455.1 coordinate 32,020, forward strand.
TTTCATTTTTATTATTTTATGATCCGCAGCTAATGGCAGTTTTAGAAAGAGTTGTGCGTATGGTGACAATGATGATGAAACCTATGGAACGGCATCATCACGGCTGTCACCGCTACCTCTGTCACTACAACCACTGACAATACAACCACTTTCACCACAACCAATGTCACCTCAAACACTGTCACCACAACCACTGCCACCACAACCACTGTCACCACAACTACTTTCACCACAACTACTTTCACTACAACCAATGTCACATCAACCACTGTCACCTCCACCACTGTCACCAAAATCACTCTCACCACGACTGCAAATTCCTTTACAACCACAACCAATATCAACACCATCTGAAGAAGACCTGTCAACACAACATCTCCAACATCTCCAACAACAACAACAGCAACTGCAGCAGGTGTAACAACAAAAGGAATGGCCAGAGCAGCAACAGCAGCAGCAATGGTCAGAGCAGCAGCAGCAGCAGTAGCAACAACAATAGCAGCAACAGCAACTGCCAGATCAGCAGCGGCAGCAACCGCAGCAGCAATAACCGTAACAAATAGAGCACAAAAAAAAATAAACAAGCTGAATAACAAGAGACGAAGGAGGGCGTAATTGCAGAAGGTAATAACATTATTTATTTATTGCTGTAGCCGCGTTAAGAGATACTTTAATACTAAGCACTTTTGCACTTATGACATTTTAACTACGATGCATACAACCTGCCCGACCAAGGGTTTTTGGTTTAAGGGTATTGATTATAAGGGTTATTAGTTATAAGAATTTTGGGCTTTTTGGACATTGGGTTTAAGGTTTTATAATTAAAGGGCCTTAGACACAAGGCTTTTGTAGTTTAAAGGTTTCAGATTAAGTTTTTCGGGTTTAACGATGTGGGATAAAGGGATTTGGTTTTAACCATTTTGGATTTAAGGGTTTTGAATTTCGAGGATTTGAATTTAATGAATTTTGGTTTAGGAGTTTAAAAAAAAACCATTGGCGTAACCTACAGGTCCCATTTGTGAATGGGTCTTGATGTCCGAAGGCTTAAATTTTTGGTATTTGATGTCATTCTGATCTGAAGAGCTGTAGAATTTAAAATTATTTGAGTAAGTAATCACAAAAATTAAAAATCCACTTATATTTCTTTAATTTTCTGTAATTTCATAAATTTATGCAGTTTTTGAACTTTTGCAACTACTAGCATAAAATGAATTTAGAGACTTTTCTCTAAGCTCATTTTGTATATAATTAGTTATAGTTATATAATATATAACAAGCAATATATTTTATATAATACTTTTTATTTTTCAGGTAAAAAACAAGAATAAATGTATAGGTCAAAACCCCCCTTAAGAGATTTGGATTCAAGTAATATACGATTAAGGGTTTTGTATTTATACGTTTTGGGCTAAACGGTTTTGGGTTTAGGCGTTATTGGTTTAAGATTTGTAACGTTGATCGAATGACTCGGGACTCTGGCTCTAATTATATTATACGGTACTCCGCGGATCAAGCTAACTCGCGGGAGCGGGACGTGAGGGAATCGTGGCAGTTTCGGTGAACAAGCCGTTTAATTATTTAAATGTTAATTTATTAATAAAAAACTATTTACATGTGGCACGCAGCCACGGTCCTTAGACTTCTCACGTACCTGATCTATTCGGCGCGCTCGCCGAACCTACTTGCAGACGAGAGAGAGAGAGTACAATGGAGAAGACGCAGTCCTGATGTCTTCTCCTCGAGGTCTCGTAGAAGGTCGGCGTGGTTGTCGTGGTGCGGGCGTGTGACGGGCGCCTGCTCCCGGCTCTGAGCCTTGCCGCGGACTTGCGGCGAATATTCTTCCGTGCTCGTCTGCGGAGCGAGATGTCTGCCCTGTTGCGTAGACTTCCGTAGGTTCAAGGTCCTTGGTCTCGTAGTTATCGCCAGGTCTAAACTTGGGCTGAGAGAGCGTTTCCTACATGTGCGCTCTTTATAAAGAGTCGCCTAGTTTCCCCCACTTAGCCGCGCTGTTGCGCCGCGCTTCTCTCTCGTCTATAGCCTAACCTAACTTGGCTTTGTCGTGCGCAGCGTCTCCCGCGATTACATTTACCTACATGTCGTAACGTGTCTATTTCCACGTTACAGATTAATAAATTTCACTTAACAATAACTCGATAGTTGTGCATCCTAATTCAAAATACCTAGAGAAAAATTAAATTTATTTGTATTTTATACACTTTTTTAAATAATGTTTGCATCCTAATGCGCCTAGATAAAAATATTATTAGTAATTTCCAACCTTCATATGATTTTTTAACCAGACATAATAGGTAATCCTAGCATTTATTGTCTGTACGCAGTTTCTTGGTTATTGCACTAAAATTTAATGATACTTAGTGTACATGACTAGTACTACAAGCAGGATATATCGGTTCTACTTTGTTGTATCGTTAAAAAACCGTAAATGCTGATGTGTAGGCCTTGCCAACACAACGACGAAGGCGAAATTAATCATATTATAATCAATTGCTCGCTTCCCGCTGCTAGTAGTTTTGATTATGATTAATTAACTTCTTATCTCTATCTGATTGTCTAACCATATTTGACTGGTAGTTCGAGTACTGGATGAGTAATCGTAGTTACTTAGTTATCGCACTAGGAATGAAATATTCTTAGCGTGCATGACTGGAATTACATACGTGGTCAGTATTTACTTAGTTATTGCACTAGAAATTAAATATTCATACTGTACATGACTGCTATTAAACAGGGCTTCTTAGTTATATCATTAGATAACCATAAATACTGACGATGTATGATTTTTATAAACACAGCCATGAAGAAAAAGTTAACTATATCATCACAAAAGGCTCGCTTTTTGCTGCACGGAGATTTAAGCATGATCAGTTAATTTTTTGTCTCTATATGATTATCTTTCCTAATCTTTAATGACAAAACTGCTACATAATGATACATTAGGTTTGTTTTCTTAGCAATAATAACAAGATTATAATTATTGCAATAACTGTTGTATCATGACACAATATTATTAGAATTTATCATTATACAGGGTGTTCGAAATGTTCCGGACCCCCCACTTATAACATAAAGTAAGCATTTTGGAAAAAAATGTTAAATACAAAAGTTGTTAAGTTTTGAAGGTTGAACTAAATGATGACCTTGGATTTGTTATTGGTTATCATTTTCAAGGTCATTTAAAGGTCATCTTCAGTTTTTTAAATAGGGACCCCTATTTTTTATTTCAGATTCTGAAAGAGCACAAAATTTTACATCTGGATATGTACCCACGTTATGGCTCAAAATGACCTACAGAGGTCATTTAGTGGTTAAATGATTATTTAGTAGCAGAAAGCCAAGAAATCCCGATTATTAAGAACTTTGAGCGTATCTGACCAATACTAAAGTAATTTGATTTTGCAAGACAAACTTTATGGTGGCGTTAAATTGACATTGCCCTTGATTTTCAAGGTCATTTGAAGGTTAACTTTAGTTTTCCAAATTAAGCCTCCTAGTTGTAATTCTCCATTTTGCACCAGCGCTAAATTCTGCATTAGGATTGTAGAAGGTGTAATTGACACTGGCGTAAAATAAGCCTTAGGCCAGACAACCACATAACTCGGGCGAGAAAATGATAAATAAAAAAATGTCTAATCAAAATAAGCCTTAGGCCCAACAACTACATACCTCGGGGGGGGGGAAAATGATAAATAAAACAATGTCTAATCAAAATAAGCCTTAGGCCCAACAACTACATACCTCGGGGGAGAAAATGATAAATAAAAAAATGTCTAATCAAAATGAGCCTTACTGCTCAGGCACGGGAGGTACAACTAATTAAGGTAACATCATGGGTGATCCAGCCAACTAAGGCAAGACCATCGGCGGCCCAGCCTACTAAGACAAGAACACTAGCGGCCCAGTCAGCTAAGGCAGGACTATCGGCGGCCCAGCTAACTAAATCAAGACAGTGGACTATTCGCCCAAACTGAATTTTTTTAAAATGTCGTTGACGGGAACTTTTTACAACAACTGTTCAAATTGTTGCCCATTAACAGTTTGGCAATGTGCTAACCGATTGTAAAAGGCTGCAACAACATTTCGCAAGATTTGCTGAGGTATCAAGTCTATTTCATCAGTGATTCTTTGGCGTAATTCATCCAAGTCACGTGGTTTTATAACATAAACTTTATCCTTCAAGTATCCCCAAAGGAAGTAATCAAGAGGCGTTAGGTCTGGGGACCGAGGTGGCCATTCAATTGTACCTCTCCGCCCAATACATCTATCATGAAATGTTGCATCTAAATATCGGCGAACATGAATACCGTAGTGTGCAGGAGCACCATCCTGTTGGAAGTAAATTTCGTCCAGATTTCCACCCGTTAAATTCTTTATAGCAGGTATAATTTGGTCTCGAAGCATGTTTTCATACATTGCAGCATTTAAATTACCTTCAATAAAGAAAGGGCCAAGTACTCTTCCATTAAATATGCCAGCCCAAACATTTACTTTTTCAGGATGTTGCGTGTGGTCCGCTCTCATCCAATGTGGATTGATGTTACTCCAGTATCGACAATTATGTCTGTTCACTGTTCCGCTTAACTCAAACGTGGCTTCATCAGAGAAAAAAATGTTATTTAGGAGCAAAGGATCATCAGATATCATTTGCATCATTACATCACAAAACTCTACCCTTCTATCAAAATCATCTTCAGATAATTCCTGTACCAACTTTACTTTGAAAGGATGCCATTTGTTGAGTTTCAAAATTTTGTGCACAGATGCAGCTCCCATTTCATGCTGTTGTGCACAACGTCTGATGCTGCAATGGGGGTCCTCAATAAATGATTGTAATACGTCTAAGCTCTTTTCATCATTAGACGATGATTTGGATCTACCTGATTTAGGACGTTCTTTAATACCACCTGTCTCTTCAAAACGTCTAATTGTACGAATTACGGTACTTTTTGAAATAGGGTTGTTTTCTTCAACTTTGAATGTTTCATTGAATAAACGCTGTACCTGTTTGTAACCTCTCTCTTGATCACCCCACCCTCGCATCATCAACAAAGATATTCTTTCTCGTTCAGTAAGATGTGCCATTTTTCACTACGTTTAAAAGTACAATTATTGAAAATTAATACAATTATCTGAATTTCGAAGTAAGAGAACTTCACTTAACTCTTGAAAACAGAAAAGTAAATAGGAGTAAACAATTGTTAATTAAAAATTATAAATGAACTGATTCCTAAAAAGAATACTGAGCAAAATCTTCTAAGGTACAAGTAACGATCCTGAAAATGCTATGAATCATGCGTAGAAACTCGTAACCCTTGCAAAAAATTATTGCAATAAAAACTGTTCATGTAAAACGGTTAGATTATTTTGCTTTTGAAATTAATAACCCCCAAGTGTCCTATGTAGATCATTTCGAGCCATGACGTGGATATTGTACATATCTCCAGACCTAAAATTTAATGCTCCTCCAGAATCCGGAATACAAAATGAGTCCTTTTTTAATAAGCTGAAGATAACTTTCAAATGACCTTAAAAATGAAGGCCAATTTTAAAGTGACCATAAAGTTCGTCCTAGAAAATCAAATTATGTACTTTAGTATTAAAGTACGAAATTTTTTTTTTCTTTTCGTCAAATACACCCAAAGTTCTTAATAATCGGGATTTCTTGGCTTTCTGCTACTAAATAATCATTTCACCATTAAATGACCTCTGTAGGTCATTTTGAGCCATAACGTGGATACATATCCAGATGTAAAATTTTGTGCTCTTTCAGAATCTGAAATAAAAAATAGGGGTCCCTATTTAAAAAACTGAAGATGACCTTTAAATGACCTTGAAAATGATAACCAATAACAAATCCAAGGTCATCATTTAGTTCAACCTTCAAAACTTAACAACTTTTGTATTTAACATTTTTTTCCAAAATGCTTACTTTATGTTATAAGTGGGGGGTCCGGAACATTTCGAACACCCTGTAGATTTACTAACATTTTGATTTTAGTTACAGAATGTGCAGTGACCCAGACGGAACTGATCGTGATCCCTGGTCGTGAGAGGACCATAGTTGTGTTTGATTGTTTTGTTTATTTGTTTGTTATGTTTTCTAACGTTCAGCTGGGGATTAGGGCTGACGTATTAAGTAATACACTGGTTATGAAGAAAAAGAAATAAGCACTTTTATTCAAGGTCTGAGATTATACACGAAAATGCCCGTAGCCGGTACGGGACTTAAGGGCGCCAGTCGTGAATATTATGGAGTCGCGACACTCTTATCCTAACCACGAGCGCACACGCACAAAACGGCACGACTTCGTCAGGATGGGGGAGACAAAAGGAGGGTACCTGTACCCTGGATCCGCTCTCGTGGTCGCTCGCTTTTTTCTCTCGTACGTCGGTCTCGGCTGCCTCACACGGAATGCCCTCCCTCCTCTCCAGAGGCGTGAGCTTCTCGTGGAGCCGCCCAGTTCGTCCGCTCGCAGCGCTGGCGTTGATCGTTAGGAGCGCCAGTAGTGTGTATTTCAGGGAGTCAGCGGTGGCCATGAGGTAGATGTCTACGTGAGCCTCGCCTTCTGCAGATTTTATCCGGAGGAGATAGTGAAAACCCGTGTGCAGGACCAATATAGGAGATCAGGGCATATCTTTGCAACCGGCTCAATGGGTATTTCTCCTGTGGTTTCGCTGCGTTAGCCTGTCAGCTGATAGTTGTACTTGTTGTTTTTTTTAGAGTACGAGATCCTTCTGGCTCCGCAGCAGAACAGCAACAGCACCAGGAGATACTTCGGGAGCCCGTAATATGCTTCGGAGAAGGCCATTAATATTCAGCTGGTTGTTTTCCTGATTTAAAATATAGGTCAATCTAACCTCTCGCTGTGATGGTATGGTTATCCTTCTCCTTGATATTAATCTGCTGCTCATCTTATGCTCGCCCTTATTGGTCTCTTGGATACTGCAGCCAGTAAACATACCCAACGTCTTCTTTTTGGGTTCCTTGTCAGCCTCGTTCGCATCTTCTTCAAGTGCTGCGAGATACTTTAGTGGGGAATGCGGTTGGAGTTCTGTGAAAGTTTTAGCGCCTGAATTAAGGGTACAGGGAATATGCCATGTATTGTGCATGTGTTTAGCCTTTATTCGGGTAGGTAGGTTAGCTGTATTGGAGAGCTCTCCATGGATTACGCTCCTACTCTAAGGACTCCGTGTGAGGGCTTTCCTATGGCTTTTACAGTTAGGCAGGTTCTGTACGGACAGCTTGTCTGCCCCGTTACAGTTTGTATATTTTACAATTTTTTTGTAAAATAAAATTAAAATAAATACGTAATGTTAAACTGATTACTGCTCTCTATTTATTATAAACTAATTAGTTATAAAATGTAAGAAAAATATAAAAATTATATACTAAAAATATACTTAAGTGCTAAAATATGCTCAAAATTAATAAATTGCATTCTATTAACGATTTTTTTACATGAGTATCTTTGTTTCACATTAACCCATTACCTCCCAAACGAACAAAATTTTAACATTGACTTCAACAACTTGTATTGTTAAAACAAATAAGAAAAATTTAATGCAAGATACATATATTACTGTTTTCGAGGTTGCTCTTCTGATTGGCGGTGTTAAAAAGTTCAAAAAGTAAATTTTAACCTATTTTTTTTAAAAAATATACAAAAAAAAAATTTCTTTTTTTACAGTTGGATTTTATTTCAAACCAAATTTTAACTGTCTTTCAAATGTCTAGACAACTTTTGATTTCATACACATATGATCCCTATACTTGGACTTCAAAAATATGCATTGAAAAAAATTTGTTTTTATCGTTATCCAATTCAAAATGACGTCTGGATTTTTTTTTTTTTGAACATTTACATATTTTTTACTCGATAACTATGGAATTTCATAAAAATTTTCTAAGAAGAAAAATATCTAAGAATTGGCCAAAGAATGATCATAATTTTTTTCAGATTTTTTAAGGATGTTTTCCAAAATTTCAAATTTTAATTTTTTTTAAAATCAAAAATGGCACTGGACCAATTTGAAAAAATTTGAGAGTAATCTTTGTCTATTTCTTCTGCGGCTGCGACTGTATGCTGTTAAATGTGTCTGAACACCCCGAGTATTCGAGCCCGGATAAAATTTCGGAAATGCTAAAATTCGGAAAGAGAAATATTGGACAGCTTAATTATCTGAAAATGGTAATTAGGAAATCTTTTTTTCGGATGATTAAAGATTAGGAAATCCATAGTTTTGAGGGATAAATATTAGGAATTCGAAAATTTGGAAGGATAAAAGTTAGGAAATCTATAACTCGGAAAAGTATAAATTTGGAAACCTATAATTCGGATGGATATAAATTAGGAAAATAAAAAGTTCTCGCGTTTGTTGAATTTAAACGCTAGAGTGAGACGGAATGAGTGCTAGCGGCGCTATAAAGCTGCAAGTCAAAAGTTTTGTAGGTACATAGGTAGCGCCTTTGGCTGACGCGACGGCAGAAGTCACTCTTCCGCTCCTCAATAATAAGTATTTTAGGCCATGTGACCAAGAAAATTTCTAAAATTTCGGCCTGGCGAGACCGAAATCGTAAACTTTTCAATCGGGCACTGGGAAGAAAGGTTATGGTTTCGACCCGCTATGCTAAAAAACAGTTTTATTATATTATGCAATAGTAGATTATGCACTTAGGGAGTAAAAGTAAGGAATGTACCAAATTGCATGTAAAGTGTCGCCCGAGGCGAAGCCGAGTGTGACAAATATGCGATTTAAGGGATTCTTTACTTTCTCCTATAATGCATCGACGGTTTTTTGAACAGCAAGGGGTTACGTCATGAAACGTCCGGAATCTCCCGTAGGGGGCACCCTGGAGGGGACCCCCAAGGAGGCGGAGGTGATTGGGGGAGAGGCCCCAATCCCCGTCAAGCCTATAGGGGACGGAAGCGAGCGACCAAGAGGCGACCTGCGCAGCAGCGAGCGGCAAAGACGTCGCCCGCGGGGACGTCGTGGCGTGCAGCCAGGAAGCTGCCTGCACCGTGCGACGACCATACGCCCCGGAACCAGGGGTCGTGGGAACGCACCTGACTCCACCCGAACAAGAAATGAGGCGCCGAGGATGGCATCTTCCCACGGAAACGGCCGCTCACGGCCAAGGAGGAGTGGGAGGAGCGGGAGACCAGGCTCCACTCCTCCACCCAGGATCATGTGTGGGCCGTGGGAAGGATCGGGGATGCGCACGCGGCCATCCTCCGGTATCTACAGGTCGTGGACGGAGAGTTGCTGGAAGTGGCGCGTGCGTCCCCAGCCCTTGCGGAAGTGGGGGGGTGGGAAGCAGGCGGGACTGGTAGCCTCCCGCCGGGCCTACGACGAGGAGTGCCAGGCCCAAGAAACGAAGATGGCGGAGGATGAACGCCTCCGAGCATCGAGGGAAGCCAACCAGAGAGCCACCCACGTGGACGCGGACGAAAAGGAGAATCGGCGCCGGGAGCTCTTCGAGCAATACCCGGGTCGGTTCTTCTGCACGTTGGGCGGGGAACCTGGCGTTCTGCACGCCAACCAGTTACCAAAGCGAGACAGTCACGAGTGGTACTTCAATCAGAGGAGGCAGCTGTAGGCGATCCGTGCCGTGTCTCGCCCCCACTGTAAGTTGAGGGCCAATAACGGTTTCGTGCCCTTAATTTCCAGAACCAGGATGTAGTTTGTGTCGAAATCATTTACCCCATCCTATCCTTCATTCCCTATTCTACTGAGGTTCGGCTCGCGAAGAGTAGTACAAGCCGTAAAGACGTGGCTTAACGGCGTCTGGGAGGAGGGTGTGACCCTAGGTACTACGGGGTACCTGCGCCTCGTCGCGAGCTGGCGCAAGCAAACGCGGTTACGTGAGACTAGGAGCGGGAGCGGCAGCCACATTGGAAGCTAGCGAGATTCTCTTGAGCCGTCGACGACGATGGACGCGCGCGCGAACGAACGACACGAGGTGCCGAGTGCAAGGACGTGCGTACCGGAAAGAGAGCGAGGTGCGAGTGAGCAGCCCAGGATTTGCGAGTGGCTGCAACATTGTAAGTACCGCCTGACTACTTTGTTGCGAGTGCGGGCGAGTACCCGGCGAGGAATCGAGGAGCGCCTTGACTCCAGGGCGCAATTAATATAATTTTATTGCAATCTTAAAAAAAAAGCAATATTTTCAAGTCTTTAAACAGGTAATTTAATACAATAATTTAAACATTTATTAAACTTAACGTTTACTTCAATATTCACTAATAATATTAACTAATTAATGTTAACAAAATATATTTGTGAGAGGATAGATTTTCTCCTATCCAGTTACTTATTATGGATGCGTTTTTATTTCTCTATCAGTAAAAATTGCACATACACTCGCACTACTACACCTAATACTACTACTCTCTTTCCGCTTTACTGCTTCGCTGCACTTCTCTGCTCCACTGCTTCCTACCTGAAATACCTTAACCTTTTTACCTCACTACTTCTATTAATTTGTTGAGCGCCAGGCGCCTTGCAGCCGCCGCCGGGTCACGAAATCCTCGCTCCGGCTGAAATATCTTTTTCTCAGAGTAGGGGGTTTTCCCGTGACCGCCACTGAGACGTGAATGGCGGATTCAGCTACTCACTCGATGTAGCCGATGCACTCAATGCTTGCTGATAATTAACTTTTCCCACCACCTTCACAACACACCCAACACTTATGAAATAAAACACAGAATACGTGTGATCTTTCGTTCAACGATATATTGCCTCCCGGCTTGGGGGAAAATACACTTGTTGTCGTGGATGTGTGCGCGGCGCGGGATTCAGTCGCGGGAGTTCTCGTGAGAGGGACACAATACAGTTGGGGGGATAGAAAAGCCTGAGAGGGTGTACGCGAGTCTCACCGTTTCTCTATTAGCTTCCGCCCTAGCTATAAATTCTCTCCCAACTACTTCTCTCTCCTACGACTAGCTAAATGCAACAAAACTTAAGAGCACGTCCGGTGGCTATACTCGCTTTCGACTGAATGGCGTGTCGTCGCGACGACGAACACTTCTGCGACGCCAGTCCTTTGTCCCTCTCACTGGCTCTCACGGCATTTACCCACGATTTTGACTGAAGTCAATCAAGCCACATGACCTCGTTTCCTCCGAACACGAGCGCGAGTTAAAAGTGCGATCGGCGCGAAAGAATTATCGTGCGTGATGTTGGCTGCCTGCTCGACTCGCCGAGCTCGTCGAACAGCGCCCGTGACGTCACGACGCAGTTGGCCGTTCTCTTTCTCTCCGGGCTTTGCCACTCTTCCCTCTCTCTCGCACACTAGTTCGCCTTTTCGATCTGCGTCGTCCGCCTTCGTACGCGCTCGGCTACTTTCGGCCCTCAGTCTCGTGCTCTCTCTCTCCCTCCTATTCGCACGCCGCCTCGACTCGCACGCCAACTCAAATACGCGCGCTTCCACTCTCGCACCTATACGCGTGGTCCGCGCTCGACCACGTGTTGCGCGCAGCCTAGTGAACGTTTCCCCAGGTGTGCGGCGCACCCTGGGGGAGTCGCGGTGCGTCATCATTCTCGGGGGTATTGTGTATGTATGCGTGTCTTTGTCATGTGGGGATGCTCGTTCGGGCGGCGTTGGCGTCGTCGGTGGTCGCTATCATAGCGGCGCCGATCAGCTGGCTTTCGTCGTCTAGCCGTCATCTTCTTCGTCGCCTCGTCGTCAGCCGTCTTGGTCCGCTTCGTCGGCTGCTTCGCTCCGCTGGCTATGCAGTGACGTCTCCCAGCGGCGCGGCATCGACGAACTCCCGGCGGCTAGTATACGCCCGGGCGGGCATCCGCGCGCAGGCTCTCTCTCTCGCATGCATGGCTAGTTGGTGCGGTGGCGCGACGTCCGCTCCACACCTGTCACTTTGGTGGGTCTAAGGTGGACAGAGAAGCTCGACGTTAAATATAGTGTACAGGGTGTTCGAAATGTTCCGGACCCCCCACTTATAACATAAAGTAAGCATTTTGGAAAAAAATGTTAAATACAAAAGTTGTTAAGTTTTGAAGGTTGAACTAAATGATGACCTTGGATTTGTTATTGGTTATCATTTTCAAGGTCATTTAAAGGTCATCTTCAGTTTTTTAAATAGGGACCCCTATTTTTCATTTCAGATTCTGAAAGAGCACAAAATTTTACATCTGGATATGTATCCACGTTATGGCTCAAAATGACCTACAGAGGACATTTAGTGGTTAAATGATTATTTAGTAGCAGAAAGCCAAGAAATCCCGATTATTAAGAACTTTGGGTGTATTTGACGAAAAGAAAAAAAAATTTCGTACTTTAATACTAAAGTACATAATTTGATTTTCTAGGACGAACTTTATGGTCACTTTAAAATTGGCCTTCATTTTTAAGGTCATTTGAAAGTTATCTTCAGCTTATTAAAAAGGGACTCATTTTGTATTCCGGATTCTGGAGGAGCATTAAATTTTAGGTCTGGAGATATGTACAATATCCACGTCATGGCTCGAAATGATCTACCTAGGACACTTGGGGGTTATTAATTTCAAAAGCAAAATAATCTAACCGTTTTACATGAACAGTTTTTATTGCAATAATTTTTTGCAAGGGTTACGAGTTTCTACGCATGATTCATAGCATTTTCAGGATCGTTACTTGTACCTTAGAAGATTTTGCTCACTATTCTTTTTAGGAATCAGTTCATTTATAATTGTTAATTAACAATTGTTTACTCCTATTTACTTTTCTGTTTTCAAGAGTTAAGTGAAGTTCTCTTACTTCGAAATTCAGATAATTGTAAAGATAAAATTAAATGTTTGGGCTGGCATATTTAATGGAAGAGTACTTGGCCCTTTCTTTATTGAAGGTAATTTAAATGCTGCAATGTATGAAAACATGCTTCGAGACCAAATTATACCTGCTATACGGAATTTAACGGGTGGAAATCTGGACGAAATTTACTTCCAACAGGATGGTGCTCCTGCACACTACGGTATTCATGTTCGCCGATATTTAGATGCAACATTTCATGATAGATGGATTGAGCGGAGAGGTACAATTGAATGGCCACCTCGGTCCCCAGACCTAACGCCTCTTGATTACTTCCTTTGGGGATACTTGAAGGATAAAGTTTATGTTATAAAACCACGTGACTTGGATGAATTACGCCAAAGAATCACTGATGAAATAGACTTGATACCTCAGCAAATCTTGCGAAATGTTGTTGCAGCCTTTTACAATCGGTTAGCACATTGCCAAACTGTTAATGGGCAACAATTTGAACAGTTGTTGTAAAAAGTTCCTGTCAACGACATTTTAAAAAAATTCAGTTTGGGCGAATAGTCCACTGTCTTGATTTAGTTAGCTGGGCCGCCGATAGTCCTGCCTTAGCTGACTGGGCCGCTAGTGTTCTTGTCTTAGTAGGCTGGGCCGCCGATGGTCTTGCCTTAGTTGGCTGGATCACCCATGATGTTACCTTAATTAGTTGTACCTCCCGTGCCTGAGCAATAAGGCTCATTTTGATTAGACATTTTTTTATTTATCATTTTCTCCCCCGAGGTATGTAGTTGTTGGGCCTAAGGCTTATTTTGATTAGACATTTTTTTATTTATCATTTTCCCCCCCGAGGTATGTAGTTGTTGGGCCTAAGGCTTATTTTGATTAGACATTTTTTTATTTATCATTTTCTCCCCCGAGGTATGTAGTTGTTGGGCCTAAGGCTTATTTTGATTAGACATTTTTTATTTATCATTTTCTCGCCCGAGTTATGTGGTTGTCTGGCCTAAGCCTTATTTTACGCCAGTGTCAATTACACCTTCTACAATCCTAATGCAGAATTTAGCGCTGGTGCAAAATGGAGAATTACAACTAGGAGGCTTAATTTGAAAAACTAAAGTTAACCTTCAAATGACCTTGAAAATCAAGGGCAATGTCAATTTAACGCCACCATAAAGTTTGTCTTGCAAAATCAAATTACTTTAGTATTGGTCAGATACGCTCAAAGTTCTTAATAATCGGGATTTCTTGGCTTTTTGCTACTAAATAATCATTTAACCACTAAATGACCTCTGTAGGTCATTTTGAGCCATAACGTGGGTACATATCCAGATGTAAAATTTTGTGCTCTTTCAGAATCTGAAATAAAAAATAGGGGTCCGATTTAAAAAACTGAAGATGACCTTTAAATGACCTTGAAAATGATAACCAATAACAAATCCAAGGTCATCATTTAGTTCAACCTTCAAAACTTAACAACTTTTGTATTTAACATTTTTTTCCAAAATGCTTACTTTATGTTATAAGTGGGGGGTCCGGAACATTTCGAACACCCTGTATTATAACATTGGTGCGGACGATGATTATCTAAGTCGTGCGATGTTTTGCGCCTGAGCCAAGCGATGGTGAAAAGTGGCACAACTTAAATAATCACTTCCGCAATAGTCTCATACGATATTTTATAGCATGAGAGCCGAAATTTGGTATTAAAGTAGCCATTTTGAGGTTAGAGTGCTCTAAAATTATTTAACGTCGACGCCTTCTCAGCCTTAAGACCCTCTGAGAGAGAGAGCCGAATCATTTAAGGGGCAAGAGTTACGAATGCAACGTCACGTATTGTTTATGCATCACTTAAATAATTCATAATCTCCTTATACTTTCTTAAAGCTTCAACTGGATTAATGTCATTGAAATGGCATAATTCACTTGAAATTAAATCTCCAAAGATTTTATCAGAATTTTTAAATACTTCTTTGGAATCTGCTTTCTTTTGTAAAACATCAACCATAGTTGTCATAAGAGAATTCATTTTATTCACAGTTGCAGAAATGCCATACACATCCTTCTTTGGTTTTGTACGACTCTTATTTCCACTTGTATAGTTAGTTGGAGGTGAAGGTTTTGATTCAGTTTCACAGCAGATATCTGATAAGTTTAAATTTGAAATTGTACTATAAATCAAATTAAAATATTGCAGCTACTGTAACATATTATTTAAATATTTTAACAGCAAAGTAAATCTGCAAAATACATGCTGCTATAACCGGTATGACGGTATATCAGCTGCTAATCACAATAACAACAGTTTGACGCTTTGCTTGGTACTATATAGGTATAGTATATGAGTACACTTATCTCAAATAACCTACATCTAAACTCGGTTAGCACTCAGTTTACAGTGCGATCGTGTCTAGATTTATTTATTAATATCAATTTATAAAAATTAATATTCCACAGAGAAATTGCAATAACAGTAAAATGAAACATCAGTATACTAAAAACCCTTTCAAGAAGATTTATATTTTAACCAATCAACCCAAAATTATAATTCTTTACCAGAGAGTTTTACATCAGAAGATGTAGATATAATAATGCAAGTCAGAGTTCATTCTTGCATATATTGAATTAAAAAAAGCAAAAACAGAAACGAAGACTTAGAAAATGAAATTAAATTAGCATGGGAAGAGATTGGAAAAAATTTACAAACAAATAGTAAAAAAATGTTTGTTTTAAACTTATAATAAATAATACTACTAATAATACTACTTATAATAAATAATAATACTACATCAGTATTTTTTTGATCATTTTGAACTAAAACAATATGACAATGTTTAAGTCATAACTTTTGAATTAAAGTAACTTTTTTTTTCAACTATGTATTAAAATTTGTTAATGATTCTTTTAGTTTTAGATAGGATCTACAAGTTATACATAAATTATTATTTTACATATCATTTTTTTTGTTTGTTGAAGGATTTATTTAATTTCTTTGAAGATGACGACTTTAACTGTTTCAATGATTCAGTTTTATCTTTCAATTATAGTCCTAGTTCAAGTAACGGCAGCAACAAAAAAAAACAAATAATTTAAGACCTCATCGCAATGTAATAGTTTGTGACGCGGGGTACTGCGGGGTACCCTTGCGTCGTCGCGAGCTGGCGCGAGCGGGCGCGAGCGGGCGCGAGCGCGGCTTCGGTTAGGCTAAGCCGGCGCGCGGGGGACAGATTGCCAGGTGGGCAATCTCGGGGGGATTCTCTCGAGCCGTCGAGGACGACGGACGCGTGTACGCGCGTGATCAGGGTGCGACCCGGAGAGCGACTAGAAATCCCGAGGAGGCGAGCGTCGAGAGGCGAGCGTTCGAGGTAGCAGCCAAGGATGAGCCGAAGCTGCTACAATTGTAAGTACCCGCCCGACTTTTGTAGCGAGTGCGGGCGCGTACCGGCGAAGAGTCGAGGAGCGCCTCGACTCTCGAGCGGAAACCTTAGTTCGTCGAACGCGGGGAACGTTTCCCCCGTTCTTTCTCTCTCTCCGTAGCTCGTGATCGCGGACTCTCGTGCGGCGGGAGTCGCGGCTCTTGTAGACGAGCCGCCGCGTAATTCGGCATTGAGACCTCGAGCACGGGCTCGAGGCCGAATTTGTTGTACATCGCGTGGTACAGGCAAGCGACCCGTTCCCTCGTGTGCGTGCGTACGTGTGTGTACGCGTAGAGTAGGCAAGCGGCCTGCTCTCAGACGCAAACGTTTGTTTACGTGGAGCAAAGTCGTTACTCCGCGTAAACACCACCGATCGCAGACCGCGCGATCGGCCGGCGAATTCTCGGTGCAGTCGAGATTTCGTAGGAGCCCTCGCGTTAGCGTTCACGCGCGGCTCCGCTCGGCTACACTTGGGCGCGTTCGGAGCATAGCGTTGTAACAAAGGTATTGCTCGACAGCGCGAGCAATAGCTTTATTACAAATTGAAGTCGGTACGCAACGCGCGTATATTTAATATATACTTGCGTTAGCGTGACCGCGACGGCCGGAGAGCAAGTGCGCTCCCGAGCGTCCCCACTACGCGACGCCTTCCCACCCGCGGGAAGACGTCGTCATGACAACCAGGCTCTCCCACCGAGCGCGCCTCGAGTCGAGCGGCTCGGAGCGAGCGAGAGCTAACTGACAAATTTAGTCCACTCGGCGCACTGAGCCGAGCTCCAACCTTCAGGGGAGATTGTCGCACGTAATGAGTGCGTACAATTGGGCTTGCCGCGAACCGTAGAATATATTGCGTACTATAAAAGTTATGTCCTTTTCTTGTGTTTTAGAGTTACCGATGCGGAGGGCAGGGTGAAGCCCTATTAATGTAATAAGCGAGCGCGCTCGATAAGATGAACGAAGTTGTTTTTTTTTTGTATTATATTATTTTCTATTTTTTTATTAATAATAAATGTGTCAAATAGTTTTAGCATAAATACAAGTGTATTAAGTTATTTATCTGCGTATAGTGAAAATCCGTATTACTATTGAAAGTACCGTGCAAAGGGGTTTGCGAGCGCATTGAGCTCGTTTCGTGTTAGAGCTGTGCGCGTATTGAGCGTGACAGCTAGGGGTTGTAACAGGCGTATTGAGCCTGTTCGCGAGTAGTACTCCTGAACGTATTGAGTTCAAGGGTAACCGGGACACCTCCTCCTACCTCATAGAAAACCCGATTGTTACAGCGTTATCCAATTCAAAATGGCGTCCGAACGCCAAATTTTTGTTTTAAACTTCACAAATTTTTCCTCGAAAACTATAGACTTTCATAAAAATTTCCAAAGAATAAAAATGTCTTAGATTTAGTCAAAGAATACACTAAAATTTTTGCAGATTGATCCGGTACGATTTTTGATTTTTCAAAAAGTCAAAATATCGAAATTTCGAAAAACGTCCTTAAAAAATCTGAAAAAAATTGAGATCATTCTTTGATGAATTCTAAAACATTTTTGTTCTTTCCAAAATTTTTTAAAAGTTTATAGTTTTTGAGAAAAAATTTGAATAAAAATTCGAAATGAAAACATTACATATCAGTGACTTCAACATATCGAATGAAGATTAATTTTACGAAGTTTGTCAATGAATTACAATATGGTTCATAGGTGTTATGCATTAGAATATGGTTCAAGTTTCAAAAAAAAGTCGCTACGTTTCAGAATTTAACAACGCACTGCCACTATTTAAAACAAAGTAAATTCCTGTTATAAACTTAAGCGTAATTTTTTGTTCATTTCAGTTTGAATAAAATCTCGAATAAGTTTTATATAAAACAAAGAACATAATGTCTAAAAGAAAATCTAACATAGCAACATTCGATATGTTGAAGTCACTGATATATAAAGTTTTCATTTCGAATTTTTATTCAAATTTTTTCTCAAAAACTATAAACTTTTAAAAAATTTTGGAAAGAACAAAAATGTTTTAGAATTCATCAAAGAATGATCTCAATTTTTTTCAGATTTTTTAAGGACGTTTTTCGAAATTTCGATATTTTGACTTTTTGAAAAATCAAAAATCGTACCGGATCAATCTGCAAAAATTTTAGTGTATTCTTTGACTAAATCTAAGACATTTTTATTCTTTGGAAATTTTTATGAAAGTCTATAGTTTTCGAGGAAAAATTTGTGAAGTTTAAAACAAAAATTTGGCGTTCGAACGCCATTTTGAATTGGATAACGCTATATATCGAAATGTTTCGCTATATATTTTTGAAGTACAGGTCTCGGGAACACCTTTTATCTGTATTAGAAGTGGCCTAGACATTCGGAACATTGTTAAAATTAGGTTTGAAAAAAAAATCCGAGTCAAAAAAGTGCATTTTCTTTTGTATTTGTTGAAAAATAATAGGTTAAACGTTATTTTTCGGAATTTTGCCACCGCCAATCGAAAGAGCGACCTCAAAAACATAATTTTATGTGCGTTGGGTTCAAAGTCCCTCGTTTATTTTAAAATGGTGCGCGGTCAAAGTCAACGTAAAAATTTTGTGCGTTTGGGTCTTAATGGGTTAAATTTCTTGAAAATGCTAAAAAAAACAAAATTTTTAATCTTCATGTGAACAACTACATTTAAGTCCATTAATTTATACATTTCCATTTTTTAATCATTCGAGTTTTTAAATTATATCAGTTAAATATATATTGTACTCATTAAAAAGTTAATTGTTTATTTTATAAAATTACAAATATGTCATTTACGCATGCCCGGCTGTATTTATGAAAGGATATTATGTTTCGAAAATAAGAAGTCTTTTTTCCTTATTCCCACTCCTTATTGCAAGTGTCTATAAAGGGCCTCAAAGAAAAACGAAAAGGAAAGTGCAGATTTCAGCAATTTTCACCTTAAGTTTATGTTAAATCTTTGTTGACACTGCGCAGTAATAAAGCGCAAATGTCGAAAAGGAGATAGAGTAGTTTGAGAGGAAAGGGGAGAAAGTTGTTCTAAGGAACTCTTGTAAAGAAAATAATAATTAGAAAATTTAAAGAAACTTTGTTAGTTAAAATATTTTAGTTTAAAAAAAAAAATAATAAACTATAAACTAACTATGTAATGGGGTTCTACTTGACCTTTTATCTCGCGGAGGAGACCATTCTCCGCGAGAAGAGTGCAATGGGGCACGCACGAGTGGCCCTCGAGGTCCTTACCTTGGGGTGCGCGCGAGCACCCGACGGCGAATATACGTCGCCGCGGCCCGTGTACAACGCGAGAGTACGTCTGTACTCTCGCTTCTCGTACTCGCGTGCTTTTGTGCGAACGCGTGGCTGTCGTCCTCCTAGACGACAGCTGATGCCGGCCGCCCAGCTCAACGATAGAGTGTCGGTATCCGGGAGGTTAGGGACGAGGAAAGTTTGCCGAGTAGTCCCGCGGACTACTCGAAAGAATGACGCGAGTGAGTAAAATGTTGATCGGAGGCCTTTATTGCCTCCGTAAAGAAAATTACAATCACCGCGTCCCGGAGAAGTTAGTAGATGTCGGGCGCGCGGGCCGAATGCCCCGAGCGCGCCCGAGTAAGGCAGAATGGAGTCGCGCGAGAACGCAAGCGTGCGCGCTCCTACGAATTCTTGGCTGGTTGCGTCCGAGAGCAAGCCGCTTGCCTGCTCTACGCGTACACACATGTACGCATGCACACAAGGGAACGGGCTGCTTGCCCGTTCCACGCGGTGTACAACGAATTCGGCCTCGAGCCCGTGCTCGAGGTCTCGATGTCGAATTACGCGTTGCGGCTCGTTCACGAGAGCCGCGACTTCTGCCGCACAAGAGTCCGCGACCGCAAACTATCAGAGAGAGAGAATGAACGATAATTTCCGCTCGAGAGTCGAGGCGCTCCTCGACTCTTCGCCGCGTACACGCCCGCACTCGCAACACAATCTACGGGCGGTACTTGCAATCGTATCAGCCTCCGCTCGTTCTCGGCTGCTACCTCGCACTTGCTCCACGTACACGGAAAGAAGTGTTCTAATAATAATAAGAATTCTAATAATAATTTTTTTCAACAACTTTTCCACCTCCACATCCATGAATAATTATTAGAATTAAAGAAAACAACACTCGCGAAAGAAAATATACGCCGACCGTTGTCTTTCAATTCATGACGCGGCTTTGCTGTTTGCACGGTAAAACGCCGTGCAAATAGCACCGAAAATTCCCGTGCTCGCAGCATTGAGTATAGACGTGCGCGCACGGATAAAGTCGAGTAGCGCACGACACCATGCGGTGCTAGTTGCACTTTTCGCCGCCAGGCAAACAGCACCGTCTCTGACGGGGAACACTTCTTTCTGTGTAGACGGCTTCCTGTCGATTCTCGCTCGCACCTAAGGTCGCACACGCGCACACGCGTCCGTCGTCGCCGACGGCTCGAGAGAATCTCTTGAACTTCTAAGATGGCCGACGCTCCCGCGCGCCACGGCCTAGCCTTACCTCACTTCCCGACGGCTCGCGACGCCGCGCAGGTACACGGTAGTAACTCGCGTCACAACTAAAATAGATACAAAAGAAAATATTTACGTCTAAATTTGTCCGGAAGAAAATCGGCCTTGCAGAATTGGAGCAGAGAACTGCTGCTGGAGCAAAAGAGGCTCACGATGCAGAGAAGGGCTGCAGAGCGACTGAGGACCAAACTTCGGCTATTGCAGTGAGGCCCGCCCTTATATACTCTGGGGCTTTCCTCCCTCTGTGGGTCTTAGGTGCGGGGGGGGGGGGTAACTTGGCTTCGCTTTGGAAACCCAAGCTGTTTGTTTTGCTGTTTTTATTTAATAATTATTTGGCGATGATTCTGCATTTCCGATTTCCCGTTTCACATATATTTCTAATTACTATCTTAATTTTTATAACGAATTACAAAATTACTAACAATTTATTTTCATGGTTAATAAAACAATTTTCCTTTTATTATTTTAGTCCATTTATTTGTATTAAAATTAGAAATGGACGTTTGTTTAACATTGCAATTGTTTATGTTTGCAACTTCCCTTATTGTTTATTTATGTGACAGAAAATATTATTAAGAAAAATGGTACTTGGAAAATTGTTTTAATACTTTTTAATTTCTAATATAAAAGGATATAATTATATGTATATATAATGACAATATAGGCGCTTGATTACTTCGACGCCTCCTACGAAGAAAATCTCTTTTCAGTTTTGCGGCGAAGAAAATCCCTTCCAAAATTTGCGCCGAATATAATCCCCTCGCTGATTTCTCCGACGAAAAAGATCTCCTTCTACACTATTGCGACGAAAATAATCCCCTCGCTGATTTTTCCGACGAAAAGATCTCATTCTACACTATTGCGACGAAAATAATCCCCTCCCTGATTTTTCCGACGAAAAAGATCTCCTACAATCTTATAAAACAATTTTCTACCAATACTATCCCATACTTTTTAATCGAGGGTGCATTTATTTAAACAAATTATTTTATTTTACGTTTTGTGTTATCCTTTTTTTATACAATTTAATGTTAAACGTTGGTTTATTCATGGCTTATTTTTGGCTTATTCGTTAACTAAAACCATAGCTAATTATTAGTATACCAGCGATTTTACTTCATTTATTTTATTTCAATAAAGCGCAAAAACGCCAGAGACAAGACAGACTAATTTTTGCCGCAAAAGTACTAGAAAGGATAATTTTCGCCGCAAAAGTTCTAAAAAGGATAGTTTTCGTCGGAAAATCAGCTAAGGAGATTTTCTTCGTCGCAAAAATGCTACAGGGGCTAGTCTTCGCCGCAAAATCGTTCAAGAAGATGTTCTTCGTCGCAAAAATGCTACAGGGGCTAGTCTTCGCTGCAAAATCGTTCAAGAAGATGTTCTTCGCCGCAAAAATGCAAGAAAGGATATTTTTCGCCGCAAAAGTTCTAAAAAGGATAGTTTTCGTCGGGAAATCAACTGAGGAGATTTTCTTCGTCGCCAAAATGCAGACAGGGGATTTTCTTCGTACGGGGCGTCGACTTGTATTTAAAATTAATGATTAACGTGCTTAAATATTACAAGGTAAATTGAGGAATGTTAGAGAAAGTTTTCTGCTAACGGGAAATTCTAAGGGAGTTTTTTCTGCTTGTACATGGTCAGTTTTTAAAACAGCTAGTCCCGCGCGGGAGTCACAAGGGAAAGCTTAACGTACTTTCTGACTTTCTTTTATTTGGAATTTGTTTAGAATTTCCTTATATCTAGTATAAACGTTCGAATGCACGATCGTAGTAGTAGTGCGTTTACATGTATGTGTTTGTGTATGGAGGTTTTTGCGTTGTAGTATTATTTATTGAGATAGAGTAGAAAAGAAAGAAAGAATTTGAGAATATCTGAGAGGGGTCATTACAAATATATCTTAATATATAGAAATTAATATTTCAGTCAAAACTATCCCCACAATAATATACAATCAAACCAAAACAACACTTAATTCATCCGTTGTTAAACTTAAATACGTGGTTTTGTACATTAAAATAATTAGTTTTGTATATTAGCATTTAAAGATAACAGCTTAAGTTACTTATATCTATAAACATAATGTTAATTATAAGAAAAACACAGGATAAACAATAAAATAATAACAAAGGCTCTGTTAGACGCCTCGCCCTTACTATCAGGACTTTGTTGTTATTTTCATCACAATAACTAATTCTCTTTCGTTTAACAATTTACTGTTAATCTTATTACTTAAACTCTGTAAATAAACATCAATATCCGGATCTCAAGTAATAATGAATTCAAAATATAAATAAATATCTTACTTATTTGTTAGGGGAATGTTTTCGACATTTGTTATTTTAAGAAATCACGATTTAAGCAACAAATTTTTTCCTATGACGCGTATACGGTTTTCACACTGTCGTCTTTATCCGGTCATCGATACTCAATCCTGCGGAAATAGTTTAAAGTCATTATATCTTCCCAAAAAATAGTTTTGCGCTAATTTTCTCATTTCACTTGAATAAGCCATGTCACTAGCACTTCAAGAAGTATACCCGATAGACTTCCATTAACATCTGGAACACAGCAATGAACTAACCGTCCATTAAGATCCAGACAGAAATTAAAAAGAGTATACATAGAAGCTGGTATTATCAAGAATAGAACAGTGGATATTTTCTTGCTGTTCCCAGAATTTCTTCTAGCAACTTTTAGCATGTAAAGCTTGTGT
This sequence comes from Sycophila sp. Sp_5, assembly GCA_018906775.1. NCBI lineage: Eukaryota > Metazoa > Arthropoda > Insecta > Hymenoptera > Eurytomidae > Sycophila > Sycophila sp. Sp_5. The sequence goes on from JACCID010000455.1 coordinate 55,438, forward strand.
TAGCGATATTGGATTTGATAAAATTGAAGCAAGAGATCTCGACACTACGCTATCTGCCACAAAACTATTTTCATTGAGTTCAGTAGATAAATTGGTAAGCTACATAATATATATAAAATCAATTTATACAACAGACTTTCTCACAGAGAGCAAGAGATATAGAATCCGTTTAAATTCCACCTAGAATCGTTTCCTTATTACGACAAATTATTCACTTTTTTGTTTTGGTACAACCGTAGTTCATAAAGTAACAAATTTCTCAAACTGACTTCATGTGATAAATCGTTGATTTTCTAAAGAGCTCATTCCGTAGCATCTCGCCTGAATTGTGCTACACTTATTATTGAATTTCTCCTATAATATTATACTGCTTGAATTTAGCAGCGCTTTTAAGCTAATTCTAGTTAGTCAGTTGAAGTCCACTAAATTACGTTTCAATAGTGAGCGATCATTCATATTTCAACCTTTGGTTACATTCACTTAACCATTTCGTGTCAGTTTTGAAAGTTTACATTTCAATAACAATTTCAACTTATAGCCTAACAACCTTGCGGGCGTTTCCGTTACCTAACGCGAGTTAGGTAAAACATCCAGTGTTTGAGGCTGTCTATAGAGTAATCAGTTATATGTTCCATTTATTCTATCTGTAGTGTTTCTTTTTGCGTGCGTATAGGGAAGTAGGGTGAGTAAGACTGACAAGTAGACACCAATGCCCTTTCTTATGCACTGTACTTTATTGTGTAGCTTGTGCTACTGGATCATATGCTCACTCTCTTCGCTATGAAACCGCTGGACCTCAGCAGCTCTCCGAAACTTCTTCTCCCCACTCTCGCGCTCACGTGACGATCTAACACTTACATATATTCATGCACGTCACTATCATACAAACGTAAAATAAATAATAACGGTCTATCTTTTTCGTAGAATAGAAGAGACAAGCCCAAGGAGGTATCTACCCCAGATAATAGAAAACCTAAAGAGTTTTCTACTCCAGCTAACAGCAAACCTAAGTAATCTATACCAATAGTCAGAAAAAAGCAATTACAAAATGATGACAATGGTAGAAATATAATTTTTCGCTTAATTTATTTGCCTTGCAAATACTCTGGGTTACTTAACCTTCTGACAACTAGTATTTTTTCTATTAAAAATGTGTAACTATTTCGAAATTTCATATACAAATATTTCTTAAATAATAGTATATGAGGGCCGATCATGGAATGATGCCATATATTGTCATGTCTGTCATGTTTTTAACCAATACTTTTTCTATAATTATCAAAAAAAGGCTAGGATACAAAATCAATACATTTTGAATGAGAATATACTCCACATTACTTTTATAATTGGACATTACATTAAATTTACGCAAATATTGTCAAGTATGTTTCAGTTCTAATTTTTCAGTTTTCTGCAATTTTGAATTATATTTCAAAAATATTTCATAAAATTTTGTAAATGAGATTTTTGATAGTATTCCATAAAAATCATTATAAATGTTGTAACGGGGTTGGAGTTCTCGGGTTGTCTCATGAAGAAGACTTATTTCCCCACAAGACAGGTGCGATGATGCACTTGTTACGTCATAAAAAGAATAATAATAAGTAGAGGAATGAGGGCAAAAGTGCAGAGTAATAATGAATGAAAAATAGTGACCACGATTCTTTTTACGACATACCAAAATCCGTAAAGTGGTAGAAAATATAAAAAGAATACAAAAGGCAATAAAAGAGATGAGGAAGGCTTCCCAACGATACGTCCATATATGGAGATATTTAGAGACAATTCGTAAACGGAAGCTAATCAATACCCAGGAATCAAACGTACCGCGCGAACCCATTTCTCTAAAAATAAGGCCTCAGAAGTGGCTCCTCGGAGGAATTTTATTTTTCTCAAATTGTCAAGTTTGACTAATTTATGATCGAATTCTAACATAAAATAGAGGAACAAAGCCCACCGACACTGTGTCCAGGGGCATATGCACCAAGAGCGTGTCACACATCAGCGCGAAAACAGATTAGTCACGCCCGGATTTTGGATAAGAAATGATCATAAATTAGAATAGCCGAATTTTTCGAAGAATCGAGCAAAATAAGTGCACAATACCGGAAATCACCGGAGGTGCCATAAAGGAGTATAAAAGCCCGAATCTAAGAAGAGCTACCGTTCAGTCGTATCGAGTCTATACAGCACGTAATTATCGTCCACACCAGCCAGATCCGCGAATCTACCAGTCTACACAGGGACGAGCCCCTCCGAGCATTACGAGAGATAGCCCGCTGTGGACTTGAGATCGGACGCCCCGATCGGGCTGCCGGTAATGTGCCGGGCTGAGGCAACGGCCTATTCATTAACATTTGAGGGACGAGGATAGTAGCAGAGACTCCAACACCGGGCTAGGCGACTGACCCACCGTCGCAACCAAGGAAAGCTGCTGTCCGGCGTCAACATAAGAAGAACGAGAGAGAGAGAGAGAGAAAGCGACGAAACGAACGAGCATCGACACCTTCGGCTCGGAGTAACGAGGGACAGCGGGACCCGCCGCGACCTGCCGTAACCAGCCGACCCAACCCATTGTATCCAAGAATCTACGCATCTCATTTATAGCGAGGTACATGAATTAATTTTAGAAAGAATTAACTTTAGAAACATTGCGTCTTGCGTTCGAAAATTGTATAATCATTGTAATTCCACTTGAAGTTTTTAATCATTAAAATTTATAATCTTTGAAACTGTGTGAACCATATTAATTTATTTTTCCGAATAAATTTAGCCTATATTCCTTATCCTGGACGTAACAGGTATTAAGGTCTATAAGTTAAAAGCTGGTGCATCGGCCGGGAAATTAAGGAATATGAGTCACAACAAATTCAATTTGAAAAACTTTAAAAATGAGTAAGAATGTCGGAACAACCGAATGAAAACGTAAATAAACGGAGGGATTTAGTCTCTTCAAGCAGATCTTTATTAAATCAATTCCGAGAGAAAGAGACAGAATTAACAACCATTATAAATAATAAGAAACCTGAAGATAAAGACTTAGCAATCAATAAAGTACTTGAATTAACTAAATTAACTAAAAAAATAAATTTATCTCTCGCGGTACTAGGAATTGGGGAACCAATAAAATCAAAATTTTCTGAACTAGAAGTAACTCAAGTATTCGCGGGGCCATATAGGGAAAAATAACGCTTTTAACGAATCTTTTGGAGAAGAAACAGAGGAAAAAAGTTGAAGAAAGTCATCCACACGAACAAGTACAAAGAAACACAAAAATTACTGTAAAACCACCGACTCTTAGGCTGACGACTAGCACTCCCATTGGGACAGGTCAAAAACGGTGGCAACACTTGAATAAATTACCCGAAATAAAAGAGGAACACTTAAAAACGATCCACGAAATTAAGACATCACTACACAGAGACATTAAGGCAGAACACGTAACTACTTATTTCGAGGAGAAAGAACACGCGTCCGCTTTAGAGGCACAAGTACGAGCCGGATTTCCAGTAGAGGAACTTGTTGATTTATTAAAAGAAGACGTAATATCCTACACTAACAAACAGATTATAGACGTACAAAACGAGAATAGAAAAACAGATACTAATCACTCAAAGAAACCTCCAACGGACGATAGAACCCTATATCATTCAGCAATTGAAACAACCCAGAAATAATAAATACCACATACGTAAGAGGTCTATCTTTAAAAGACGCATTAGATTTACTACCAAGATATAATGGACAGAATGTACCCTTATCACAATTTTTAGATGGTTGCATGGAAGCAAAAACCATATTACCCGAAAACTTAGAAGCAGAACTCGCGAAATTAATTCGAATGAGGTTATACGGCGAAGCTTTGAATTGTGCAAGGGGGCAAATTTTTACGAGCGTAGAAGAAATAATTCAATATTTCAAAAGAATAACAAAACGGTAATCTCCTATTTAAATAGGTTGCGCGAAATAGAACAAGAAATTTTAAAAACTGCTACTTATGAGAAACGCATGGATAAAAAAGAGACATTTGAGAGAAGTTTAAAAAATTATTGTCTAAAATTCTTTTTAAGAGGTTTAAAATGGGAAATCAGGGCACGCATGGGAATGCACGAGGATTTTAAAGTAGCAAGGGAACAAGCGGTAGAAATAGAAAAAGAGTTTGCGTGCAGTATTTTAGAAGCGGAAGACCAAGGGGGGACACGTGAACGGACACCTCGAGACACACGAAAGGTACACTTAATGGAGAATATTGGGGAAACATTAGTATGCGCATATTGTAAAAGAGTCGGACATGTGGCGACAAACTGTCTGACGCTAGCCCGCTCACAGTTTGGAACAAGCCGAAATACATGGACAACTCGAAATACTTACAACGATCGGTTTAATTATTATTCACGACCTAACACCAATTATAATAATTTTGCTAGAAATAGAAACTTTAACCAGCCCAATCAGCAAAATTTCGGAGGTTGGAACTCCGAGAATCGAGGCAGAATACCCTTTTTACCCAATAGAAATAATAATATTAGCGACAACAATAATAGTTTAAACAATAATAATTCCTCAAATAACAATAATTATGCGAGTAATTTTCCGAATAATAGAAATTTTTCCGGGACTACAAGACAAAATAGTCAAGATATTAGGAACATGGGGGGACCGATCCCATATAATTATGCACGACAAAATAATAATAATAGAGGAAGCTTTACCGAATGCTTTTACTGTGGAAAGCCCGGACACATACAACGGGACTGTTTCCAGTATCAAAGGGACTCACGCGGTCACGTACAAAACTCGAGAAACGGACCCAATCTTCCTCTTACCGGCGCGCAGAGGGAGACCCCAGCGGCCACGCGCCCACCCGTCTAGAAGGTTGGCACCTCACAAGAGTCGAGAAAATAAACTTAACCGCAAACAATTGTTCTCCCATAATAGAATTAGATATCGGAGCATTTAATCGTCCTTTAAATTTTATGCTAGACACAGCAGCGTCCGTGAATATAATTAGGCAAAGCGAAGTGTCGCCATATACACCTATCGATAGAGCCGAAATATTAATATTAAAAGGGATAACCAAACAATCTATAAATACTTTGGGTAAAATTAGAGTTGATTTTTATAATAAACAAATAGATTTTCATGTCGTAAATGATGACTTTCCGATATATGAATCAGGGATATTGGGCACTGATTTCTTTAAACAAAACAATGCACAAATAAATTATAAAGAAAATTATTTGGATTTAAATGGACTTATTATTCCTTTTACGGAATTGTGTCAAAATAATGAAGAAATGTTGATTAATTATTTTATGGAATTTGAGAGAAAATATCGTTGGAAAGAAAATTATGAAAAATATGTATCTTATGAAGAAGACTTATCAAGGAATAAAGAAAAGATTATTAATGAAAACAATGATGTTATTTATGAAGAAAAAGAATTTTGCAAAAATTACGTCGATGAAGAGAATAAAGAGATATATGTGGAAGAAGAAAATTGTAATGAAAATAAATATGGAAAACAAGAAAAAGTTAATAAAAGTAACGAAGACAAAGAAACAATTAAGAAAATTAAGTGTCAATGGAAAGACACGTGTGTTGGTGATGCACAGGTAAAAGAAGAAAGGTCCGAGGAAAAAGGGACTTATACAGGATGGACCATTTTAATCGCCCCACCCAAATATGTCGGAAAGTAAGGGAGATAGAAAAAAACTTAAAGACAAAAGTTGTAGGGTTAGGAGGGGGACAAATGATGGTGACCTTGACCATGACCTTGAGGTCAAAGGTCAAGGTCATTTGAAGGTCAAACCGATTTTTTCAAATAGGAACCCCTATTTTTGACCTCGGAAATGGAGAGATCGGAGAATTCTACGTTCAGGTACGACCATGGTCAAGGTCATGGGTCAAGGGTCAAGGTCATGGGTCGAGGTCATGGGTCAAGCTGATGGACACCATTTCGAACATTAACTTCGAGGTTAATTGAATAATATTTAGAATAGTGAATGTTAAAAATGGTTCACGACAAAGGCGGTCAGCTGAATGATCTTCAAGAATCAATTGTCAAGGTCATTTGAAGATCAGAGGATTTTTTAAATGGGAACTCCTATTTATGCTTGATTAACGTGAGTCCCCTTGCCTCTCACGGTCGGGGTGCTTGATTAACGTGAGTCCCCTTGCCTCTCACGGTCGGGGTGCTTGATTAACGTGAGTCCCCTTGCCTCTCACGGTGGTCAATTACCCTAAATGTTCGAAATGGCGTCCATTAGCTTGAAGGCATAAATTCAAACGCCTCTGGAAATGGCGAACGGTGTTGAGCAATATCTGTCTTGGTATAGCTGCGCATGCTCGACGAATACGTTCTTGCATGTCTGCTCTAGTCGTGGGTCATTCTTTAAAAACAACATTTTTTAAATACCCCCATAAATAAAAGTCAGGAGATGTGAGGTCGGGTGAACAAGCAGGCCAGTTAACTGGACCTCCTCGTCCAATCCATCTACCATTATAACATTGATTTAAAAAATTTCGTACGATTACAGTGAAATGTGCTGGTGCACCATCGTGCTGGAACAACATTCTTCGACGCGTTTCTAGATCAACATCTTCTATCAATTCATGAAACTGATCTCTTATTAAATGTAAATAGGAGTTCCCAGCAACATTGCCCTCGAAAAAATAAGGACCGATCAAATAACCGTTTACGATCCCACACCATACCATAATGCTCCAACGCCTTTGATGATTGACCGTTCTGTACCAATGAGGATTCTCATCCGACCAATAATGACAATTGTGCCTATTGAGTTCTCCGTCACTCTGAAATTTAGCCTCATCGGAAAAAGGACATACTTAAAGAAATTGGATCATTCTCTATCATACGTAAAGCCCATTGGCAAAACTCAATTCGCTGTTGAAAGTGATTATCTTGAAACTCTTGAACCAACGTAATGTGGTAAGCATGATACTTAAGGGATTTAAGAATTCTCAAAAAGTTG